>OZ029925.1:18501610-18659110 GCA_964023275.1 Norana najaformis
CATGCACGGAAGCAGATTACGAATGTTTTGAATAAAGTCAGTACATATAATTTATGTTTCCACACTGTCCAAACTCAAAGAAGTCAGTTGAAACTTATCTAGGCTGGTCTCTGTTGGCCTATTCCCAATCATTCAATAATGAAGAAAGATGATGGCTGACAAGAAGTCCTCCAATACTGTTACTGGAATCTGCCAGCATTGTTGCATACATGTCAGACTCCTGGAAGTCCTGAGGGGCCAGGCAGACCATTGACCCCTGAAGAACCCGGTCTCCAAATTGGTCCTCGATCTCCAGGAGGTCCATTGCGTCCAATAACTGGTGGTCCAGTTGGCCCTACAAGAAATTTCAATTCTGTATGTATTCATGTTCATTACTGACAAACATTCAGCCTAGAACTTAAACAAATTTCAAGACCAGTGCAAGAAAAACATTTTAAAAATCCAAGAAACAACACCTATGAGAAGAGCATGAAAAACATTCCAAGTGAGAAGTCAGAATGAAAAAGTATCAAAATGTAGACAAAGGCATTGATAAGTGGGGAGGGCTTGACTAAACTGGAGTTGAAATGTCCAATCATTTTTCACTATATGAGAATTGGAGAGTTGCCTTTTCTTTGTGCTCTAACCGGTTACCGTGCCCCACACGGCTACTGTGCCCCACTAACAACACGCGTCTGTTACACAATAGAAAGCATGGATTTCCTGTTCACCTTGCATTCCACTGAGTAAAGGCTGGACATACTCGTAACGGAATCGTCTGTTACACGTTCCCTTCTCTCGCCTTGATCACCTATAGTAAAAAATCACACATGTATATGCCTCAGGTAAGACAATTAAAACTGGTAAAAACTGGACTGAAATAAGTTGGTCAAATGGCAGGTAGGTATATAAGCTGAATGAAAGAGACAACACAGGTTTTAAATTGCCTTTGTATCGAAACATATTGCATAATTTGCTACCAAAGAAGCATATCCAGTGTAGCACTGGCCCCCAGAACCAGGACTTTGCAATTCATACTGTTCCAGCTCATGGTCTAGGAGAAGGAAAGGCTGCACCAACTTCTCACTATGGGACACAAAGATTTCATTTACGATCTAGTTTGTTCTGCTCTGTTCTGATATGTTCTCATCTGCTTTTTGCTTTGAATATGTTGGCTATTACGCGCTTAAGGAAATGAGGGTGATCCACAAAGCGATGTTTGTTGGCCTCATAGGAGGCCCTCACTGTATCTTGATGGTCAGCTATGGGCCCAATGAACATGGTTGTCAAAAGGCCCACGTCTTGAAAAAGGAAGGGAAGAGTAGTTTTTCTTTTAAGATGATAAGCACTGGAATGTAAACTCATTTAAGAGATACTGGAGCAGCCCAATCAGATCTCATGTTTTCCCGCTCTCTTCCTCCCAATTTAGGTCGATCGAGATTCACCTGGATAAGGACGCAGCTGTTCAAAATCTCAAAATCCAACCTATACTACTGCATTCTGCAATCTGTCAGAACTGTTAATTGAACACTGCTACAGTGACTTGAGCTCACCGTCATCCAGGAAAAATCTTCCACTGAAACTCTGAATTCATTTGCAAGACACAGCCTGTAATGACATAAATATAAATGTCAAGATACATAAATAAATAGAGCGATCATTTACCTAGGTATGATAAATAAGACCAGACCACATTGACTCTAAAAGGTAGTAGACTACACTAAACAAGCCAGACCAGACTGTCAGAGATCTTAACTCTTAGTATTTGTGAGCAAATGTCTCGAACTTCAGCAATGCTTACACTGCAACCCTGAACAAGAAAGTTAGTAAGCAATCACATTAGCTATCCAGGAGATATATTTCATCACAGTTTTTAAGGGTTAGTTGGAGACAGTTCAAGTTTTACCCAACTTGACAAGTAAAATAGAACAGAAATCACTCTCTAACTGAATTTACACTCTCCTAGGAGATCAAAACTGTTGTCAATTTCACATTTATTTGGCTATATAGAACTTTCTGTCACAAGTTGACATCTAGTGCAATAAATGATGCCAGCTCACCAATGGAGTTATTAATGTGTAACAACCCTGGGCAAGTAGTTTGCCACACATGCCTCTGTCAACAACCAGTATAATTTGGCACCAGCATAAGTTGGGAAGTAAATGGCAAGTCCTGTGTTGCCCTGGCCCCATGTCCAGGCCCCTGGGATTTGGTCACTACTGGCTCAGGGGCCTAAGAAAAGGAAATATGTGCCTCTCCTGTGTTCTTCATGAGCCATGGGAGCTTTGCTTTACTTATTCTTGTGCACTGGAATCCACTACAAACATACAGGTTTCATATCATAAACATCATAAATATATTGGGGGTAATACAGTATCTTCAAAATATGGATCAGAAACCTGGCCAATGATGGTGGCAAACAAGAAGAGACCGGAGGCACCACATCATAGATGGCCAAGGAGAATTTTGCACATTTCATGGCATGATAGGATATCAAATAAAACTATAAGAGAAAGGATGAAACAAGAGGATACAGAGAATATCATGAGAAACAGAAGACTGATATAGACGGGATATGTAAAACATACAAACAAAGACAGAAGAGCTAATAAGCAATGAAGGGAAACAGAGGAGGGGAAGACCAAGGAAGAACTGGCCAAGAAGCAACCATCAGAAACAACCTTCGATGTTTGGAGATGTCATGGGCCGAAGTTGGAAGAATGACGGTCGACAGAGGTGAATGGAGAAGCCGCATTGCCCGAAGTGTAGACCTGTGCAGGAAGGAACAAGTATTAAGTAAGAATATTAAAAGCTGCCATTTAAACATCAGTGTACATGGCACCCAATCCGTGCCTGGAGAGCCAGGTAACCCAGAATCATAAAATGTTTGATATCACCTACTGGCAGTCCAGGTACTCAGTCTGGCCGCTGTCTCCATGTGCTCCAGGAGGTCTGGCGGGTCCAGGGATGCAAGCGTTCCCTGGGATTCCAAGAGTAACCGGCTCTCCAGGAGATCCACGAGGTCCTGGCTGGAAAGATAGATACTTATATTGGAGTCCATAAGAAAAGCATAGATAAAGAACAGAATTAATGAATGAAGAAAGGTAGGAAGGGAAGATGGACTGTGAAAGAAGAAAGGCAGGAAGGAGGAGAGAATGAAGGCTGAAGGAGGGAAAACAGAAAATGGAAGGAAAGGAGAAAAAATGAATGAAAGAAATCTGGACAACAGATGGGAATGGAGGAAGGATAGTTAGCAGAAAAGAACTGGAAGGGAGGATAAAGCAAGAGGACAGTAACTTTAAGATGAAAGAGAGGAAAACAGAAAGAAATGGAGAAGGAAAAAATAGAAGAATTACGGAAAGATAGAAGAAATGAGAAGAATCTTATCTACTGGTCTACAATCAATTTCACAATGGCCACTTTACCACAACTTCACAGCTTAACCAGTAACACTGCCATCACCTTCAGCATTGTTTCCCCTTAGCTTTCGAAACTTTGTCAAATGTCTTCCTCAACACAATTTTTAATCCACTCCATTTTCATATTGAGACACATGGCTGCAAACTGTCCAGAAACTTCTTACCTGCTGAGGAGGACCAATGGGTCCAGTGGGTCCCTGGAAAAATGACAGAACAGTGTCACATTTCCTTCTAAACAGAACTACACCTCCACTGGACTGCCAATGCACTTGTATGCTGGAACTGTGTGACAATGCAATGCATTTTACTAACCTACAAAGAATTCTACTGTTTTACACTGCAAAGTTTTGTAATCACATAGTACCATATTACATTTCATTCTGTAATACTGTATTGTACTAGGACATGATAGCAAATGAGTCAAGTGCTCACCTTATTACCTGTGGCAGTTCAAGCCACCTTTAAGACCAGATCTTAAAAATACTATTGACACCTGGTGCCATAAAAGGAAATCTCTGGTGCATCAAATATAGTCTGGGAATTGAAACTGTGATACAACAATTTTTAAGGGAAATTTAAGAGAATTGAAATCAAGACACAAAGTGAAAGATCACTGATTAACATTCAAATGACCTCTTCAATTTACTAGTTTTATTACTTCTGATACAAATAAAAACTAAACTAAATATTACAGGTGATTGTAATTTAAATGGAAAGGATTAAAAGGTCTCTACCTGTCCTGGTGGTCCTACTGGTCCCTGGAAAAAATAAAATAACATAAAATATTGGTATCATCATATATTTTGATTCATATATTATCATAATTATATTTGATAAGTTGACCTAGTTGATAAGTGGTTTTGAGAGCAATTTGAAAAGCACAAGCATCCATCTATGCATCCATCCATACATTCACATCCACATGTCCCTTAAGCCACCCAAACATCCATTATCTCCAACCTTCCAACCACCCATCCACCCCACAACCAACCCAACATTCTATAACTTAAGACTTACCTTTTTTAGATAACTTACCCATCACAGTATGCCTCTCTGTCTTAATGGACTGACCTTCTGGGTACTGACCCAATTGCAGCTTGGCTGTAGTGTGCATGCCTTGTGCAAAAGACACTGGCACAGTAGAAGTTACAATTACAGTCCAGGTGTCCTCCACCCACTGACCCAATATGACCCACCCATCCTAGCAGTACCCTTCCATTTTACAAAATAATTTAAAACTTTGTATTAACTGAATGGCAATATACTTACAGTGGGTCCTGGTGGTCCCATGGTCCCAATTGTCCCATCTGCCCTGTCGCTCCATTTGCCCTCTTTTGACCCTACAATGAACATTTCTGCAAAAATCCATCCTAATTAGATGAATCGAGTTCAATATATCAATCAAATCATCAATCGATTTATACAGGCAGATCAAGAAATCAATCAGAATAAAGCAATATTTTAATCAATACTCTGATCAATAATTTCACACAAGGGACAAAACATTCACTTTTACTCAATGCTTGAAACTGTTCTCTTTTGTTGAGAATGGGCTGAAAGCCCTTCCGAATATATATCAGGAAAAAGGTGCCATATAAATTTACTCAATAAATTAATTAATTAATATAAAATTGATCACTATAATGATCATTAATTAATCAAATTAATAGATTATTAATACTACCCAAGTTTCGAGTGAAAAGGTGCTACAAAATACCACAACAACCAAAATATTACAATATAAGCATGCACTTACCAGTGGCCGAGGGGGCCCTGTTTGTCCTGATGACCCAGGGGGTCCCTATTCCCCGGCTGACCCCTACATGTAACATACACATAAGCGGGTAATCAAGTAGTTAACAGAATATTTATCTTATTTTATCAATTTATTCATTGCATTTATTATGCAGGCAAGGTCAGTATTCAGTAATTCTGAATCTGAGTTGAGATAGAAATGTGCATGAACAACTTTTCCAGAGACGTTACAGAGAGTTCACTCAGCAAGCACGAACCTTCTTCAACTGTTGGACTGCAGGCCCAGCATGCTACCAAAATGACCATCACGACACACTGTATGTGCAAAAGTAAATGCAGGGATCATGTAAACATCACCGAGCTACAAAATGAGACAAACATCGTTCTCTCTGTTCTTTGTAGATATGTATGTATGTATGTATATTCATCATCATCATCAGCATCGTAATTGTCACCATCGTTAACCTTGTGACTAAATTATCTATCATCATCAGACTTTTACAGGCTACTTCTTACATAAACCTAACAAGACATTTTTTGTGTCAGGTACCTCACCTTGATGATGTTTGCTGCAGGCATGCCAGGTGTTCCAGGTGGTCCTCTTACCCTGTCAAAGACATCAACAGGAAGTTCTATCAGACTATAACTCTGAACATGAACTTAAAGTATCTGAAATCTATAAACTCAGTTATCATCATTGATCAAAAAGAACTGAAAATCACTACTGAAAATAAAAATCCATAACTGATCTCTTATAAACAATAGTAATAAGTCCTAGCTGAAAATGGTAATACTGTAATTATTTTTATTATTACGATATTATTACACAAACTAGTGATCAATACTAATTAATCTGTAACGGCTAATTAATAATCAGTAACAACAACAATCGATGATTAGGAGACTCAACGATCTAACTGATCCTGTGCACAATTTCGTGAATGGAAACAGAAATCCACAGAATTTTCAAGTTCACATTAGCCAAATCCCTTCTAAAGCAAGTTCAGGAAGTGGTTGCAGTCTGTGAGGGTGAACTTGTGATCGTTCAGAAACATAAATAAAACCACTTGAAAATTCAGAGCATGTTGTTTTACATGTAGGGTTATTACTTAGGCAAAATGATAAAATTTGGCTATAGCAGTTGAAGGTGATATTTGTGCATCATAATGATTTTGTTTGTGATGTGTCAAGATTAAGTGTAGATACATAAGTACATTTTGGATATGGAATTTGTGATGGTATTCCAGTAAATTAATGTTAAGGTAAGGTAATACATTATATATATTTCCAACTACTAATCTAATCTAAAGACTTCTATACCACCATTATCATGATGCCCAAGGCATTAATTGATGGTCGCTTCAAGTGAAAATTGCAATCAAATCATAATCTGTTGGCGAACCTAGGTCAAATTCTGGTAGGTCAGAGAAACCAGAAGCCACGCTATGGAGGGTAAGCACATCGAAAGACACGAGTCTTTAGACTTCTAAGTAGCAGACAAATAGAACAGACGATGGCTGCAATCCCCATCAAAGAATCAATCGCATTTTCCATGGTCTTCCATAACAGTTAGAGAATGCACCTCTATCACATGACCTCCGTCAAGTTGGTTAGGTGCATAGCTCATGATAGAAAGCTGAAATACTTTTGTTGGAAAAAGTATCTGAAAGTTGTTTTGTGAAAGGTCGAAGATACCGTAACGCCCGACGTTAGCCTATACACGGGACTCGAATACCGCCCTCTACGCAATTGGTCAATGCATAGCACGTGATTTTGTGCACGTGAACGGGGCTGACGGGCGTGAATGAAGCTGTCAAGGATGCGCTCACGTCCGCCGGGCGTGACCGAATTGGTCGCAGGTCCTCTCATGCCAAATATATAGTAAAACGTAACATGAGTTGTAAGTTAGGAAAGAACTGCTGCAAAAAATGACCTAATTTGGACCCCTTTCTGATAAAATATCTGAATATTAATAACTGGATGTTGTTACGAGAACCTGCATAATTGCCTATTAGGCAATTGCAAACAAACAAGAAACGGGAATGTTTTACAAACAACTTCAGTCCAACAAACCCAAAAATACATTTCTTTTGGGGAAATACAAGTTCATTGCTTCATAGCCCATTTTAATGCGCTTTTTGTTGGCACAACGTGACCTTTGGTATTTGTAATTAAAATGCATGAAATAGCGAACAGAGTATGGAATTATGACACTATCTTTATAAGAGAAGTTGATGGTAAGCTAGCTAAACTGATGCAACCTGGTGGCCGCCATTTCAAAATCTAGACCAAAATCACAACGGAAGTGCAAAATTCACGTGACATGGTTTAGCCAATAGTGCGGGCATGAATCTAGTCTCTGAGCTTCCGCTAACGTCCCGGCGTTAACAGAATCCACTAAGTTTGTGAAAATGTGAAAATAGTGCTAACATTTGGGCCTTTTTTGGACCCCCTTCAGAATAGCTTGGCACATGCAGTTAGAGATTTTCTGGTGATTGCCTAAGTGGTGAACTGTTGGTTCCTGGTGTTTTTCAGAAAAAGCATTGTGTAGAAATTTGACAATATGAAATTTTTTGAGTGTTTGCCCCGCAGCTTTCCATACCGAATATGCAATATCCGAATGTGAATATCAAACCAACTTGACAGAGGTGGGCAGCAAGCGGTTAGAGTAAGAACGGCGTAGAAATTTATTTCTCGCCCTGAAATAAATTAAATTTAAATTTATCTCAGCAGCAGAAAATACAAATGATTCAAAACTAAAAATTCACAGGCCGATATCGAGAATTTAACGGAATTTAAAAACGGCAATTTTGTGAAAAAATACGACAATAACATTTTTTAAACAACTCGTCCAGTACGCTGTCTCCCTGCCCGATAACGATGCTTTTCTTGATCATAATAATAGTTTCAGCATTTCGTTGTAGTTTGAAATACTTACCCAGTTCCGAATTTTGTCGGGTTCACCAAAACTTACTTTGTAAAAAGCCGACTACAAGTCTTTGTAACGATTTCTCATCAAACGTAAATTAATGTTAAGGTAAGGTAATACATTACATATATTGTTAGGGTTAGTTGCATCCGCCAGGGATGCAGCCAGGGCTAGGGCAGTAGCAAGGGCTCTGTCGGGGCTGCAGCCAGGGCTGAAGCCAGGCCCACATGCTAATGGAAACATTGGACCACGATACTATAAGACTGTGTGTACAACTAATCACTGCGCGCTGGCCGCAGTTGGGTATCAGCGAACAGGCTTAGCCGGCAGTAGATCAACTGATGTATAAGACCTGCTTTTCCAGCGCCCGTGCTCTATGCCCTGCTATACCGTTAGGAGTCCATAGCTAAACACAACGCGTCAAGGAATCTATGACAGCGAATAAAGACCATAGAGATTATACTCCTTATCATTGGTAAAGACGTAAAATCGACCAATTACAATCGCCCTACTCAAAAAAAAACAATATGGCCACCGCAGATTGAGAGAAATTAGAGCGTTCACAATTAACAGGTAAGTGAGTCATCCATAAATAACACTAAAAACGACAGCTGCGTAGCAGAAACTTACACGCCTTCTTAATTAATTTGTTTATAGTAATGCCTTTATGTTGGTCTGTGAGTTTTCATTTCACTTATTAGCATCAAGAGTAGAATTTTAAAACAGTTTTCTTTTGTTTATTACACCCATCAGAATATAGAAAGAATATGGCTCGTTATAATATTATGTCAATTTTTAAAAATATTTTAAGAAGAATTTCTACTGATTCGTCCAAACGTTCACTTACATTCATACAATACACTGATTTAACTATCTTACTTAAAGACCAGCAAATTATCTCTGCTTAAGACGTAGTCAAATTTAACTTCTCTTCCCCAAGATGAAATTCTCCATATTCAGTCTTTCACAAGTTCTCCAACAGATGAATTGATTCGTTTCCACCTTTCACGCAGCAGCGCAGTTTCTTCACAGTGCTTCAAAGTAAAGAGGGCAAAATGGCGAACCTTCAAGAAAACGTTGGATTACCATTTGGTAGACAAATAGACGCTCCGTTCTTTCGATGAATTTTAGGTCAAAAGTTTATCGGTTCGACGACCCAACTCGATGATGAGTTAATCCACAGTTTCATGAAAAAAGACACGTTCGGATGCGACGATCTAAAGTAAGTTCGCTTTAGCTCGCTACGACTCGCGACTAATCTCCAGCGTCCGATTTCAGCACTAATCGACAACTTCGATCAGTAAGACTTTTTACACAATGCTTTTTGCAGCTAAGACTTCATTCAACTCGAGGCCATAAGGTCGCTATATAAAACCGTGTACATTTACATTTACTGTAATGAAGATATTTATTGAGTGCGCTAAAGAAAAACGCGCTTTCTAAATGTGATTAGTCGTAAATAAAAAAGATGGCTGCCGACGATGGAAACAAATTGCATAGTTTACCAAAACTTTACTAATCCCTTAAAGTAAACAGTGGTTTGCCTGATCAAAGAGGTGTCCAAGTACTGTAAACTATTTCATTTTTGAATAATGCGGGTTTCTGTTTGGCATCATTAGTCCACGCCTACGAAGCTGTCCAGAAAATCAGAAGTCTGAGTCATGAGAATAGTAGGCTACTGTATGTATGTATGTATCTAATCTTTTATATAGCGCATTTTAAGAACCTCTCAAAAGCTCTGTAAGACTTGAGAAATTAAGAAGCAAGTATGTGAATTAAAGGAATATCTTCAGTAATGCAATCAAGAAGGCAATGAAAAGTTTTGAGCAGAAGTTATCAAGGAATGTAAAGCAGGGCATCAAGAGTTTTTAAAACTATGCACAAATTTCAGCCTGCACACATTTTATCCAAAGTTCGGGTTTGGGGCAAATGGGGCATTGCCTGATTGACCACATCCTTCAACTGATTCAAAAGGAACAAAATGTTATGTTATCTTACTGGAACTTACAAGATGCAATTGAAATGCACACTTTTAGGTATAGCCAGTAATAGTTGTATTCAGCTGTCTTGCTGTTGAAATGACTGAATCGACTGGCTGCCATTATAGATTCCAAAGACACAGACATTTAAAGCCGTGATTGGGAATTTGCTTTCACTCAATTCTCATGACAAAATATGGTGAGCTGTTCTGTTCCTGGTTGCCGTAACAATTTAGCCAAAAGTCAACTGAGGTTTTTCCGTTTTCCAAGTGACAGTCGCCGACGTGAACTGTGGAGAGCATTCACCAAACGAGACAATTTTTTGTTGCCAAAATATCCCAGAATATGTGAGGTATGAATTTTTTACTCTTTGGCTGTAGTGGAGCTTTTTATTTTAAACAATGGACAACAAATTTAGTGTTAGGCCCTTGTTGCCTTGTCCAAAACTGTGGAATTAACTGTTAATTCTAATCTATCTAACCTATTTCTTAGAGAGCGCTGTTTTCATAATGTGCAAGACTGCAGATGATGGTCGCTTTAAGCAAGACTAGTCAAACATCAATTTGTTGGAGAAGCCTGGTCAAAACCTGATAGGTCTGAGAAACCAGAATGCTCCACCCAGTTATGTGCTTTCTGTCAGTTCTTTAATGTCATTCATGTCTAAACTTAAGACTCATCTGTTTCGACTTGCTTAGACACCATAGCTTAACTTCGTGTTTCTTGACCCACTGGGATTTGGGTTTCAGCAGGACTTCTTTAATGGATTATGATTTTTGACTATGGTTTCACTCGAAGAGACCTTGTGTATTATGGTAGGAGTGCTTTAGAAGTCAGTGGATTAGATCAGACAACTTCTTTAGATGCAGTTTTAAACAGTTTCACTTGTCAAGACCCACTATATCACTCTGGCCTTTACATGACTCCATTCTTGGCCTGTAGCTATAAGGTTGTCACAAACAAGTGGCCGGGAAAGAAGGAAAGAACAGAATGAGACTCTTGAGATGGGAGGGAGAACCAGAGACAAAGCCATTTATAAAGCTTCAGATGTGAGAGTATTGACATGGTGGTAGAGGAGGCAATTAATGTATCGCCTTTTGACCTCTGTGACCAGGGTTCAAATCCCAGGTTCCCCATGTGAAATTGATAACAGATGGCATTGAATGCATTCCACTGAGGTTTTCAGCTGGATTTGAATTTAGTTGATTGATATAATTACTGAACAAAGAACATAGCTGGAATTCTTGAATACTGTACTAAAAAACTACTCGATTCTTTTTTGAAATCATTAGTACTCAAGTACTTGCCCTACCCTACATGAACATTCTTCCCTGCCTCAGTTTGAGATACACTGAATTTGAATGTCATAAAGGCTTTAAATACATAATAGCTTCCCCAATATAAAGCATGTGTAAGCTGGTTCGTCAAAATGACCCTTATGGAGAAAATTTTCTGTTGCTTCTCATTAGTTACAGACCATGAAAGCAACTGCCAAAAAGTGTGAACTTTACCCCAACCCACTACTTTGTTTAAAAATTTTTGTTCTGATATTATTCACCAGACACCACCTGCATTCACTATCATATACATGCAGCTGGACCATGCACACAAGCATTAAGGCTGTTATTATATATAGTTACTAATCAATTACTAATTGTTGTGTTTTTTCAGCTGGATGCCCGGATTACTGTTTTCTTTTTTGTCTAATTTTGAGTATTCCTTTTGGGTGGTTTGCTGATAGGTGCACTTTGACACGTCACAATTTGAACTGAAGAGACAAGATGGCTGGCGCAAACTGAAGTGGACAGCAGTTCCAACTCTCCATCCTCCTCCGCCTGACCATCACCTAAGCAAGAAGCAGGAACGAATAAAGTCCGCCAAAAGGCAGCTCGCCAATTCCCCAAAATTGGTAAGTTGTGTATGTGTATACACATATGTGTATGAATGAATGCTTGTATTTAGGCACTTCATATAGCGCCTTTTAAGTAACAGAAGTTCTGCCTGAGTTATGTCAAAGTACGTTAAGAACAGAAAGTTCATCTATAAGCAAATAATTCTCAGATAACTAGAAAGGTCACAACTGGTAGGCTGCTGCATGCATGCAGAGCCCAGCCAACAAAGTTTAGATGTCAGCATGCAAGACTAACTCAACCTTTGTTGTTCCATGGTGGCCAAGTACCATCTGCGATCATGTCACTGGCAAGTCCAGGGGTCATAATTGTCATGCCCATTTCTGGCTGAGTTTAAGGGAGGCAGTCTTGACTGGAGTGGTCCCTGGATTAGCGCCTGCACTTTGTTCCTTGGGATTTGTACCGGTATCCAGATGTACCCTACCCTACCATTCCATACTTGACTGTACCATTTCTGACTATACTTCAGCGTTTTCAATACTGTTATATGTAAACCTCTCAATTTAGGGAGAGTGAAATTGTCTTGATTGTTTGTTTTATAAGAATGCTGAAAGGAATCTCATTTTGGGTTTTCAGAGTTGTGGGTAATGCGCAAAGAATTTTTTGTTTGAGAAGAGACTTCTACTAACTGCAAGACTTCTTGTTTCAGACTGATGGAAATGAAGAATTTCAAAGTGACGTCAGTACTGCATCTGCCGAATTTTCCACGGACACAGGTAACAACCATCATGAATTAAGTTTAGTGCTTCTGACAACTGTAGTTACTGTAATTGAGTCAAATTAGAAAAAGAGCTGTACCTTAAGCTTACCCCAAGAGGCAACCATTTGTTTATATATGTATCAAGACACTTAATCTAACGCCTTATTGGTACCTCACGTAAGCCATGGATATGATGTTGCAAATTTTATGTTTTGATAATATAATCTGTCAAAGTGACGTGAAGAAAGGGAGTGACCGATAAGGCCGCAGACATGCACAGAAGAATCACATATATATATGTAGCTTATCTACATACAGACATTCATTGTTATTATTATTATTAAACAGACATTTATAATGCATGCAATTAATGACATCCTCAAAGGTGACTAAGAAAGGTCCTGCCAAGTAATATCAAGTAATATCATGGTTTATAGATCAATAGGAATCCACATAAATCTAGTCAGACCTATTAAACATGTAAGCTTTAAGCTTCTTTTTAAAACTTGTTACTGGAAGAGTTACCTTTGATGCTGGTCGGTACGGCATTCCACACTGTGGGACAAGAGTGATCAAATCCATGAGAGTCAAATGTAGTTTAAATTTTTGGAACTGGAATGCAGAACCTGGATAGACAGGATGGAGCCAGTCCATGCTGGTATTCTAGATATTTGCATACATACATTCTAATTATTGCAGTGGCAGGAAAACATCATGGTGATCAGCAAGAATGTGAGGTGAAAGCATCTTCGAGAAAACTCAACACATCTGGCGTGACCAGAGAAACTGGGACACGTGTGATCAGAGATAAAAAGGTTCTCCAAAGTCTCCTCAACACAATTGCTGAGAACATCCGCAAAGTGTCATGCCAGCTTCAGGAGACGTCGAGCAAAAAGTGTCAGCTGATGCAGATTGTAAACAAATTGATGCAGGAAGAGATTACACTCCAGCGACGACTGAAAAAAGAGTCGGACAGGGAGAACGTCGTGAAACAACAGTTGCAAGAAATACATGATGCAGAGATAGAAGACTGGAAAGCAGAAGAGTCCTGCTGTAAAGAACAGGATGCATTGTTGCAACAGAATGATCACCAAGGCATGGAGAAAGCAGACTGGAAAATAGGAGAACAGTGCTATATGGATGCATTAATACAAAAAGACAGTTGCCATGCCTTACAAATCTCAGTACAGAAGGAAAATGATCTCATTCAAAACAACTTCAGTGAAACGTCTGTGACAAAGCAAATGGAACTGAAACTTTTTGAGGGTTTTGTTGCGCTGTCATACATTGACGTTGTAAAATTTGACAGCTTGAAAATGGAAAGTGACGAAAACATGAGCAAAAGTAGCGATAGTAACCCAAGTCTTCTCAAAAGCAGTAGTAATCTTACTTATTCAAGTGACACAGCTCAGGCTGATGATGTTACGATGTTTGCGGAATCTCTCACTGAAAAGACAGAAAGCGTTTTGTGTGAGATCCCAGATGAAGCCAGTCGCCCTGTTTGTAGCATCACATGTGTTGAAACGAGTTCGCTCAATGCACCTTCAGTCGTACCACAACGCAAGCATATCTGTTCCTTCTGTGGACAGCATTTTTGGAACACCAGTGCAAGGCAGAATCACGAACTCACGCACGGAAAGGATTTCCGATGCGACATCTGCGACAAGGTTTTCTCGTACCGAGCCGGCCTAATCAACCACAAAAGGACGCACACGGACGAAAAGCCATTTGCATGTACGCTCTGCGACCGCCGTTTCAAGACCAACGGAACTCTGAAGCGTCACTTCCGGTCACACACACGCGAGAAACACTACGCCTGCTCCGTCTGCTCGGAGACGTTCTTCTACGCTCACCAGCGCCAGGTCCACATGTCTGTCCACACTGGAAAGCGACCGTACTCGTGCAAGGAATGCGGACGGGGGTTCTCGTCCAGCAACTGTCTCACTCGTCACGTGCTTATACATCGTGGCGAGAAACCTTTTGAATGCAACATCTGCGGCAAACGCTTTCGCCAGGGCAACCAGGTCAAGGCACACAAGGAGATGCATGGCGAGAAGCCGTACGTGTGCTCTCGTTGCGGCAAGCGGCTCGGCTTAGGATCTTTCTGGAAGCACATGAAGGAACATAGCAGCATTAAGATGTACTATGAGTGTGCTGTTTGCGATAAGAAATTGACAACGAAGAAAACGCTGGAGATGCATACGCGAATGGTTCATATGGGCGAAGCACCTTACGTCTGCAACATCTGCTATAAAGAATTTGGAAAATACAAGGACTTTCGACTACATAAAAAGGAGCACAATCATTCTTCAAGCTAAGGTAAGATAAGGTAAGGTGATAAAGGAACACATCAACTGTTCAAGCTAATGGTAATATAAGGTAATGTAAGGTAACTTAAGGTGATTGCTCTTATTACGTGCCTCTAGTGACAGTTCTTATCTGTAGAAAGGTGGTGGATGATTTGAAATCAATATTTTTTTGTAAGATGCAAATATGTAAATATTTTAAATGATGTATTTTTTCTTGTTAAGTATCTAACCACGTGAAAGGTACCACAAGTTGTCTTTTAATGTAAAATAGGAGTGATGCATCTTTAGCTCGTTTTAATGATGCATCTTTAGCTCGTTTTAATCAAAGATACAATTAGGCCTTAATTCAGAAGTATTACTGGTGCATTATACACATCAAAGTATGCAGTATTCTAACATCCAACGTGCTGCATTTCGATGTTTCTCAGGCTGAACACAACCCACCATAACAGCACCTCTGTCCCCTTACCTGTCTAGTCGCATGGTGATTTAAAGGTGTCTAGTAGATGTAAATTGGCGGTTTTAGGCCTCCTAATGTTTACCGCCAAACAACAACTTGGCCGCAGATGCCGCCACCACCCCTACCGCACCGCCCAGGCACAGTTTGGGAACCACGGCTTGGGTTGATTCCACTGACCGAGAGCCCCAAGAGGGCCGGCGTTTGAGGCCACGTCATGGTTTTTCGCCCTGCCACAGACCGTCGAAACGGATCATCGAAGACGCCGTCGGGCCCTCACGGCTCCCAACCCCTTTTTAAGTGACCGGCGTGACAAAATATACCCGTGGACGACCCACTCCCTCCGCCGGCCTGGGCTCTAGTTGCTCTTTGAACAGATTAGATCTGTGATCTTACCTTGTCCTACGTATCGGTATGCCGCCCCTCAACTGCCGTAAGCTTCACATACAAAATAAAGCATCGTGATTGGCATCTGAGGCGCCAGACCTATTGGAACCACGAACAGCTAGCTGGTTTTATAGGTTCCCCAGCGGATGAGTGAAAAGGTACCTGCTGTGATGTCGGTACACCCGACCAACCTGTTTGTATTTACGTACATGATCCAGCTGTTCGGATTCTCTGGGTCATACACTCCAGACACGAGGTTGGCTTTAGCGAAGCGCCTCAAGGCCATTGAGATACTCCGAAGCCCCAGGTTGAGGCAATATTCCCATTTTATATCTAGGTCTACATGTCTAAACCGATCCTAACAGTATTAGTTGGCGCAGTAATCAGTTTAAATCGATATTTTCCGCCCTTAGACTTCTCCGCCCTCACGTAACCTCGTCTTTAAACTTTGGAAATCGCTTCATAGCAACAGCTGCTCCACCCCTGTGAAATAAACATTTCGAATTCACCAATACCACCTCTCTTCGCCTGATCTTCTTATAGCGGAGTTCGGTAGGCGACGCCGGTGGGACAGGAAGCGATATCTCGTTCCTGACGTGGATCGGAAATGTCTACAGTGTTACCAGGACCTGTTACAGAGGGAACAAGGACCTTGGTCTCACATAAAGAAAGGGCCTCAGAGTTTTAAAAATAAACTTTTTATGTATTAATTATTTATGTTTATTTATTAAACTGATTTTGCCAAAAATTTCAAGCCGAACACAATAGTTGAATTCTGAGGAATTGGCGGCAGATCTGTTTGACTAAAAAAAAATGCATATGTTGAATTAGTAGGCTTATATTATGCTTTGAGATAGTGGCTTCGTATTTGCAGTGGCCTGGGCATATCTGAATCTCCGAAAGGACCCAAGCGCTATTTACAAGCCACGCGGAGGGCACTAGCTTATTCACGAACGCTGCGTCATGTCAGAAGGGCTTCCCTGTGATACTGTGTGGAGAACCCGGTTGCCGGGAGATCAGAGAAAGAAGGCGACAGAGGAGATGTTACTGCGGGTTGTATTTAGGTTGAGATAAATGAGATGACGATAAAGTTGATGGATCAAAGTAAGATTTCTTGAAGAGTTGGGACTAGTTTTGACTGGAAAACCAGAGGAGTGATGGATAGAAGGGCTTGAGGCAGATGATGGTAAATTTGAACATCCGACCTTTGGGTTGAAAGTCCATCGCGATAACCCCTACTAGATTATTGTATTAGCAGCCTATCAAATCAAATCTGAAAACTCTTGTAGCAGTCAGGCACAGGGCATAAATCGATCGTCGTTAACTCGAAGTCAGATCAATACTCGTCGAAATCCAGGGTGAAGAATTCGTTTTGACTGAGCGCCTGTGAATAAGCTGACTTTCGTAATCGTAATCCAACGAAAGCCACGTCACGGGGACCAGCTTATTCACAGGCGCTCAGTCAAAACAAAATTGATAGGCAAAATGGTTCGGTTCCAGGTCAAGATCAGAAACTCGGACAGAGACAAGCGAGGCAGCTACGGTGGATGGTGTTTGGGATTGGAGCGGAAAGAGGGATAAGAGGAAGAAGGGGAATCGGGATAGGATCTGTGAAAGAGGAATGTTTTCGTTGGGTGCTGTAGATATCTCGTGATTAAGATTACGATCAAGAAACCGCGACTCAAGGAAATAGCATGCGGAAGAATGCAGTCTAGATTTTAGTGATTATTGTGCGGCTAAAACAGTCCGAAACGATTGTGCTGTCCTGGGGGATGATCGAAGGGTCTTTGTCGAGTGTGGACTAAGCCTACTTCATGGACTGGCGTGTGCAAGGACACAATAGATCAAGGTTCGATCTGTAGGTCGAGTGAATCCAAGGGGGAGAAACTCATTGACGATGCAGCGCATCGCATCGTAAGTAGAACGACATGCATTAATCAACGACTTCCCGCTTCTTCTGCGTTTTTCTAACTCTTCGAGGTTGATACTGACCCGACACAGATCCCGACCCATCTCCATCAGTTTCGATTAGGGCCATTACTTTACACAATGTGCGCCACTGTGGTCTGTTCCGTAGCGTGGTTGGTCTGTAGTCCAACGATTGCGGGTTCGAGCACGCAGAACGGACTCCGTGTAACAACCCTGGACAGACTATTCGCCACGCTCGTCTCTGTCACCAAAGCAGTGGAATTTGACCGAAAATGGTTATTAGACATAGCCGGCAGGCAAAACAGGTTACTCCACTATTTAAGCGTATAAATAGGGTCTACGAAAAATGCATCCATGGAGTACGACTGTTTATAAATGTTACCCAAACAGGGTAATCCCCATGTTAGCAACGAAGCAGTTTAAGAAAATAAAACTGTCATGCAAAAGGACTGTGCATAAATTTAATGTTACTAGGTAGGCAGCGTCTGAACAGTCTACGACAAAATCGTTCATCGATCCATAAAGAGAATTTCAGAAGCATCACGGCAGATGTTTTCACCAGGGATAAGACGTATGGGAAGCCAGACACGACCAATCACTTTGCATGCAGAGGTAAACGTCCAAGGATTTTGAAGCGCCTATATTGGTTTAACACTCGTCTGCAAGTTTTTATCTGCCCACACGATTCACCGGTATTCCTTCGCAGAGCCGAGATGGCCAAAGTGCTTCGTCGTTTAGCTTTTTTATATCGGGATACATGACCAGGGCGGAGAAAAAGGACCACTTGTTGGGAATAGACACATTAACATTTTCCATAGGCTGACACCGTAAGGAAATCAGATTAAAAATTTCAGGACTTTTGGTCCAAAATTTATTAACGTCGTTACGAAAATATAAAAAATCATTTGGCAGGAAATCGCATATGAACATTCAACCCGTCTCTACCGGATGCATTAATGACATAATTAATTAATAACAGTTTAACTGATTTTCCTACAATAATTTGGATGTTTTTTGCAGAATTTGCCGTAATATAATATGCGGCTTAATACAGTTTGTAGGACTGTGAGCCAGAGATGGAGACGCATTAGACCTAATTTGACGCCAAAATCAATATTCATTTTGTTACGGAAAAGGGCACTTCCGGTTGATCGAGGAAGCTACAAGTTTTCCCTTTTCTCCACCGAGGTCACATCTAGGGCCTATATATATATATATATATATATATATATATATATATATATATATATATATATATATATATATATATATATATATATATATATATATATATATATATATATATATATATATATATATATATATATATATATAAATTATTGTAAATACTCTGTTAGAGAGTGTAGACCACTTTGTCTAAATATTTTGTTTAGCTGATTTTCCTACACTAATTTGGATGTATTTTCAACAAAGTGTGGACATACACTAGTTTAGACAGCCGAATTATCTACAAAAATTGTTGCAGAGAAGCCTACTCATTACCGTTGAGCCAGACCCTCCTCAAAATTAGGTGTTGAGCCTCAAGTCCACAATTTTCGACCGATACTCTGCTTTGAATTTGGATTTAGAATCATTGTGCTCGCCAGAACATTGTATGAAAAGCCCGGAATAAATTAGATGAATGACAGAAATTAGGTTACAGATACGTGTACAAGCAGTTGCATGAAGGAAGGGCCTGGAACTAAATAGTAAGGGTCTACATGTTTTTCTATAGCGACCATGTGGCCACGACCCTGCTCATTTTCAATGAATTTATCGGATGAGATCCTTCACCACCGCTGTCCTTTTGAATGGGCGAAACGCCAGTTAAGGTCTCCATGAGGTCTGTGCACGGATCGTGCTAGCCCGAGATTCATATCTCCGAAATAAGCCACGACCGGAACGCGAACCGGCGTCCTGAAGCTCAGAGGTTCCTTGACTAAGGCGTTAACCAATGTGGCTAACCAGGTCAGTAATCCTTCGATCCCGGATTCTGAACTGGCTCCGAAACCGACTCAACAGCCTGGCTATTGCGGACTTGATTTGATACAGCGTCGCTGAATGAGCGAGTCTCCTCGACGCATCTTTTGTGAGGCGCAGAGAAATTTCTGAGATTTACATCGCATTGACATTAATCTTCTAGACTATTTGTGCTACATGTTCTTATATAAAGACATGATTTATGGCTCCTGATAAACAGAGGATAGACACGGAGTGACTGTCCTCATTTTTTATAGATGACTCGGCTATCTACACAAGTGTGTGTCCACACTTTGTCTTGAGTCTATTATCTCTGTGTCAGCCTGTGTTATTTTTTTATCTGCCTGTTTCCCTGGACATTTGCATAGGCCTATACAATATACATATACAGAATACATATGCCTATACAAGTACTGTACGCATAGACAAACATGTACATATATACACATATAAGCCTATTCACATATAGAACATAGTTCATTGTGTTTGTCTGTCTGTCTGTCTGTCTGTCTGTCTGTCTAACCGTGTATCTGTGTGTAGGCCTATGTTAGTCCGTCTGTCTGTCTCTCTGTCAGTCCATACCTCTGTCTTCTTTCGATCTGTCTGTCTGTCCGTCTCTCTGTCTCTCTGTACGTCTGTCTGTCTCTCTGTCAGTCCAAACCCCTGTCTTCTGTCTGTCTGTCCGTCCGTCCATCTGTCTGTCTGTCTGTCTGTTTGTCCTTTTTTCGGTCCGTCCGTCTGTTTGAGGACTAAAAGACATGGTCTGTGATTGTTATATCCTATGCGTCATGTGGGTCTACGTGGATCGCTGGTTGCTCTACAGGAATCCCAATCATTTTCGCGGGTGAGTCATTGCGCAGGGAGCGAAATGTCGCTGGCGAAACATCAATCTTATTCGGCCACAGACGGCTGGCGACCCCTCGTGTCGTAAGCGGAAGTTTTCTATTTCGCGCGAAATACTTCCTCGACTTTTTCTCGTTTTATCACATCCCTGATGATTGGTCAGGCGCGAATCAATATGCGTTTCAATTTGCGACGCTCACGGGTTGGTACAATTTGTACGCCTGGGGTAAGGGGGGAAATCCCCCCATAGGTTCAGACTGTCTCTCATTAAAGATTCACCTATCTAATACGTTTCGTTGTTGCTCATAGGTCTTCCTTACGTCTGGTTCAGACTACTGCCCATTGAATGCACACTTTCCCCAAAAGTTTCATTTCTCCCCATGGGTAGAATTTCGGACTCTTCCTCCGCTGGTAGGGTATAAGCGGATAATGATGATGACTACCTTAATGGATAATGATGAAGTTGTCGACGGATAATGATGAAGTTGTTGACGGATAATGATGAAGTTGTTGACGGATAATGATGAAGTTGTTGACGGATAATGATGAAGTTGTTGACGGATAATGATGAAGTTGTTGACGGATAATGATGATGAGTAGGCCTACTTTAATTCGTGTGTAATGCTGATCATAAACTTCTGATTTTTCAATGTCCAAGAGAATTAACAGGACCGCGTGATTCATAAGCACTCTTTTGAGACTAAACTTGTGACTTGCGAAAATTGGGTCACGTTAGGCCAAGATATAGGTCAAAAACTAAAGAACATGTAAGAAGATAGGCAAGGTCATATAGTCACCAAATGTCTGGCATGCCTTTTGAAGCACGAACCAGTACTCGATTATAAATTTCCGTCGCTGCACGTAATCTTATTTTTAATTAAGGAGAAGAGAAACGATCTGTATGCGCCCTATAGTAATTAATTACCGAACTAATTAGTATATTGTCGGGTTGACTGATTTTTGATTTGTATAGGCCTACCAGATTGACAGATTCTTGGTAAAGTTCATAACTTGCGCGAGATGGTAATGCACAGGGGACATTTTCACCTCGAGCTGCATTTCCGGATAATTTTTGTTTGTATCTATGTATGTATGCACAGTATGTTTGTATGTATGCATGTATACATGTATGTATGTATGTACGTATGTATGCATGCATGTATGTATGTATGCACAGTATGTATGTATGTATGTATGCATGTACGTATGTATGTATGTATGTAGATAATTGTCTAGATGCATGTATTTTTAATCTTTCCTGTGCACATCAACACATCGGAACTCAGCATCTTCATCCATCGCTGTCCATCGCCAGTCTACTTGCTTCATTCCGCAACATCTTCCAACATCTCAAGTCATCTCTGATTATATTCATCCAATTAACAGAGATGATATTTTTAATTAATTAAACTTACAATGCCAACAGGTCTTTCCCCATGCCCCGACAAATCGTATTCTGGATGAAACTAAAAACAATTTGAACGCACCGGTTAACCGATGTACATTCGAATCGTCTTTTAACAATGATTTACATCAGATGTTACGCAAACGATAGCATCGAGATTAAATTGCATTTTGGCTGATATCCGATTCAAACGAGGTTCATATTGAAACAACTATCGACCAAGTTCATCTGATTTAAACTGACCTAGCAATAAAACACGAGCAAATGAGCTCAAGACCGTTTTCCCTAAGGGAAGTTGACTCATTCAACAATATCGTGACTGGAGTCTGAATGTATGAATGCAAGAAGGTCTATATAAGTACCTACACACAAACGTCTGAATATATACATATGTACTTGCATCGATGTGCATATATACATTGTGTATGTATGCATGGATATATGTACACAAGCACATGTGCATATGTATACATGAACGTATTTTTGCATGCACTGTATGTGCGTACGTATGTTTGTACGTGTGTATGTAAGTATGTATGAATATACATACACACATAAATACGTGCATGTGAGAACTGTTTACTGAGCTCCGCATATCGAACTGGTGACTCTCTGGTGCTATAGCAACGACGAATTTCTGAGTCTTTATATGTAATACTGTACATCTATTTTATTTTATATGTTACGTACTATATAGACCCATATGATGTTAGAAAAGCATTTTGGCTTGATGGCATAATTCTACTATCAGATACACTTATAAACCGTCAATCTGTCTCTCTCTCTACCTAGGCCTATAAATCTACATCTTTCTATAACTGCTCCGATATTCGTAAATTTCAGCTTTCCTTCTCGGCAGCATCGGTTGTTCAATTATCATAAATATTTATGAGATAACTACTTTGTGTATCGTGTGCGGCGAACGATTGCATGTTCCATTCCGGGGTTCTTTGACCAAACATACGTAAATCTTAAAAATTATACCAAGACTTTTCCAATTTTTGACATGCCTGCGAAAGTACAGTAACCTTTTCCATAACGCTGAAGAACACCAATTTGTCGTTTCCTATCTCTTTAGAATTCAATTTCAAAGCTTTGATGAGTTTTCGTGAACAGAAACGGTTGGACTTCATCTTGAGAGAGGATTTGCAGCAGTTCAGGGTACTAATACATAGTTCTAAGCTATGTTATAATCTGATTAGAAATTGATACAAGAGATGCTTCTCTAAAATGATTCGCTTTATAAAGCGTTCATACCTTCCCAACGGTGCAGTGAGGAAAAATGCAAGAATTACAAGATAGAAATTGAGGGAGATACAGATGATAGATAGACAGACAGACAGACAGACAGACAGACAGACAGACAGACAGACAGACAGACAGACAGACAGACAGACAGACAGACAGACAGACAGATAGATAGATAGATAGATAGATAGATAGATGATAGATAGATGATAAATAGATGATAGATAGATGATAGATAGATGATAGATAGATGATAGATAGATGATAGATAGATAAATAGATAGATGGATGGATATATAGAGATAGAGAGAGATACAGACAGAGACAGAAAGAAATAAAAGAGAGAGAAGGATATAGAGAGGATATAGAGGAGAGATGCAGAAAGAAGACAGAGATAAAACAGAATGGTGAGAGACAGAGAGGATAGGCCTTATAGAAGAGCGGAAAGAGATAGGAGAGTAGAGAAGTGATTGATGGAGATGATGACGATGAGTTTTCTGCTCGAAGGCAGGTCCATTGGCTTTATGCCAGCCAGGGATGAGACGAGTGAGGCTTTTACCCGTTGCCTTCCACACAGACAATTGTGGGTGAGCAACTTGTCCAAGATCGCTACGCAGTGGCTTCAGGCAGATTCGAACCCGCAACGAGGCACAGACCATACCACTACACCACCACGTCCCATATAGGTGGAGATAGCAGAGGAGATTGAAAAGAAGAGATAGAAATGATAGAGAGATTGTGACAGAAAGTGAAGCGAGAGACTGAGAGAAAAATAAACAGACAGAGAAATAGAGATACAGAGAAGAGACAGTAGAGAAGAGACAGACACGAAGACAGAGAAATAAGGAGAGAAAATCGAGGCGCAGAGAAAAAGAGCGAGACTGAAGCAGAGACGCAAAAAAGAGACAAAAAAGATGACAAGTTGCAGAGGCAGATTGCGAAAAAAATCATTTCTGAACAAAACAAAGATGATGAGAGAGGAAGTGAGTAGGATATAGATGCATATATGTAGATAGATAGAGATCTTCATAGGCAGAAAGATAGAGAGAGGAGACCTAGTGAAAAAGGAAAGAGACACGTACAGAGAGATTGATCGACATAGATAGGAAATGAAATGAGAAAAAAACAAAGCTTGATATAAGAACATTGACAGAGAATGAGACACAGTGAGAGATATGGAGACATTAGTGTCTGACATACAGGCACACAGACAGACAAGAACACAGACAGACACGGACACAGACAGAGTGAGGGACAAGGAGAGGGGAGAACATGGAGATGGAGGCGTTGACGACAAGTTGCCGACAAAAAAATGGCTGCGGAAAAACAAGAGCACAATTCTTAGAAGTGATGATCAGAAACCTGGAATACTCGCTGATCACGAATCAGGTAGACCAGACACGTTAAGCCAAAGGCGTTGCTTACAGCCAGACATTGTCCCGCTACGACAAAAGTCACATTAATTACAATTACAGCTGCGACTATGCTTGCATTTACAGTTATAATTAAAGTCGCAATTACGATTACAATTTCAATTATAGTCTACAATGACAATCACCATTGCAATCACGATTCACAATCACAGTTACAGCTACAATTACAGTTGCAATTACAATTACACTTGTAATTACAAGTCCTTAATGCGCTATTTGTTAGACATCTTTCTGTTGTCAGCAGACACAACTGTGCTACCGAAAAAGAGCAAACAGCCACCGATATAAAAATGTTTTTGAAATTTGCTTTTTAACGGAAAAGACACAAAAAGAGGTAGGCGTTTCAAATAATATGAGCATCACTCACGAGGAACTGGTGAAACGCAATAAGACCAAATTACCTTCCAAGAATTCTGCTTAATCAGCACTCTAGCGAACTCAGATGTTCAATATAAGTACACTGGCCGTCCACTGTCGGTGAGAAGATCAGGCGGCGAGGGAGATCACTGACAACCCACTCCAATAAGCAACTTGCGCGCGTTTGTCAGGGTTTATTTGTACAGTATGTATATATTGTGCGTATGTATGCATGTTTGTATGTATGTATGTGTGCCTGCAATATGCATGTATGTATGTTAGTTATCCAGACACTTATTATGGTCGTAGATGGAAGGGTAGGAAGAGTCTTCGGAGTGGCGTCGACCGTAAAACACGCAGAGGTAAGTTAGTGGGGTACTTAAAAGTACCTCACAAAGGCTGTGTGCGCTAACCTAAATGCTTTTTAAAAAATTAAGAAAAAACGTTAATCAGTAAATGAACAATGCTCAGCTACTTAAAAGAGTCGTCACTGGTGAGCCCCCGCACACACGCGGAGTCCAACCGACGGAGTCTCACCCAGAGTTTCCCAGTTGACAACCTGTTCGGGGTCCATGGACCTAATTGCGTCGATGATGACGAACGACGACAGGCAATGAAGTCCGCGGCACATGGTAACACCACCGTCCAGCAGACCCTCGCACATGGTAGAAGATGGAATATCTGGAAATATTCCGAGCAGAATAGGCATTTGCCGCCCTCCCAAAACGTACCTCTGCATGTTTTACGGTCGACGCGACTCCGAATACTCTTCCCGCCCTTCCATCATCGAATCCAAAATTTTCCGATCACAGACGGCGTACATAGATGTGTTTGTAGGTCTGACTAGACTCAACTATTCGGCTGAGAACCTCCTATTCGTCCTCTGAAAAATGAACCGGTCCAGTTTCGACGAGGCTTCGATGGCAGGGGGACCGAATAACGGAGGAAAACACACGATAACTTATCCGGAATCGAAATATAAAACCTAAACGCCGAATCGGCAACTGTAGTCGTCCGAACATATAACATTAATTGAACAAACTTCGTGTTGAGGCGAACAGTTTGCCGAAGCAGAGACGGCGAAACGTGCCACAATACAACCGCAGACAAGCGAATGTATGTATATATGTATGTATGCATGTGTGCATGTATGTTTTTGTATGTATATATGTATGTATGCATGTGTTCATGTATGTATGTATGTATGTATGTATGTATGTATGCATGTATGTATATATGTATGTATGTATGCATGTGTGCATGTATATTTTTGTATGTATATATGTATGTATGCATGTGTTCATGTATGTATGTATGTATGTATGTATGCATGTATGTATGTATTTATATATGTGTATGTATGTTAGTATATATGTATGCAGTATGCTTGTTTGTATGTGTTTTAGTATGTATTCATGTATGTATGTATGTATGTGCGTATGTATGTATGTATATAGGCATGTATATATGTATGCATATATGTATGTATATATGTGTATGTATGTTAGTATATATGTATGGATGCATGTATGCATGTATGTGTGTATGTATGTATGCATGTATGTATTTATGTTTGTATGTAAGCATGCATTATGACTGTATATGTATATGTGTGTGTATGTGTGTTTAAGCGTATGTTTATAGGCCTATGTATGTATCTACTTGATATAGCGCCTTGTAGAGTATCTTAAACGCATCGGTTATTTACAATTGCGAAATGTAACATTCTGTTATTGAATTTCTTTGAGTGCGTCTGGTGAAAAATGAGTCCCTCTACCAGCTCCCAATTAAATTATGAATCATCTTGACCGAGTAATATGCGAAATTTGATGGTTTCCCGAAAAACTGCCACTTCTTCGAATTGTTTTTCATTTTTCAGCCCTGCCTTTCGCTGTTACTTTGTATGTCTGTCTGTCTGTCTCTATATCTGTCTGTCTGTCTCTATGTCTGTCTGTCTGTCTGTCTGTCTGTCTGTTAGAGTGCGTCACTGTTGCTCCATCGCTCATACTGTCCAACTGCCACTCTCTCCCTTTATCTCTCTTTCCCTCGCTTTTTATCACATTTTATCAGCGTCTGTCCAAATCTGTATCGCTTCCATATGTATGTATCTGACAGGTAAGGTTAGGACTTCTTAAGCACATGCTGTGTCCAAATGTATTACATAGAATAAGTAATAATGTATACATTTATAGACTGCAGTAGGCCTGTATTTTGGCATAATTTTATGCATAAATGTTTAGGTTACATGTGCACGAAGAGGAATAGACATATACAGATATAGTTATGGGTGTGCGTGTGTATATATACCCACGTCCAGGCCTATGCTGCTTGTATATCTCCGTAATTCGTCGCAGGCCAAAGGATTCCTGTCAGTGGGTGAAGAGCACGCAATCGCTCTACCTACGATGAAGAAGCCGGGCCTGAATCCGGACAGTTCATCAACTACCGGTCAATCTCAAACCTTATATATCTATGAGAGGTTACTGAGAGGATTGTCGTTCAGGAGATGCTATGCTACCTAGAACAAGTGACCTTAATAATAATTAGTAACTTCTAAAGAGCCGGTGTCTTTACGCAAGACATCAACAGATGACGCACCAAAGCCAAGCCGCAATCAGGTCAATATCTAGAAGGTCAGTTCACAAGACAGAGAGACAGCCTACGATGGATAAGCAGTTTGAAACAGGTAGGTTTGAAGTTAAGAACTAAAAAAACAGAAATGACTGAGCCGAACGAACAGCCACAGGGAGGGAGTTCTAAAATTTAGGTCCAGCAACCGAAAATGCCAGTTCACCAAGAACACTACTGTCGTAATCGTAATCAGGAATTTATAAAGCGCAACTTCAAAATAGACTCATCAGAAGTGCTCCCGGTCGGACAACCCAAAGCGAACACATCCGGCACTGATGCGCAGAGGCTAGAAACACAATCGAAGTACTTGTCCAGGTATGACCAGAGAAAGACAATCAGGTGGACGAAGCTATACAATCGCGCTTCAGGAAGGGACAGTACATGGTAAGGTCCTGCTCAGGCTGACCTCGGTCATCTGAGACGCTTTTGATTCTGATCATGTCACGCTTCTTGCTGTGGCATAAGTGGGGCATTCGATGCGATCGACCCTGATATATTAATCACGCTCCTCAGCTCCACCTACGGAACTGGCGATCGACCTCTGGACTGACCGCTCCTCCTTTCTTGATGAGCGAATGAGGAACGTGACCTTGGGCTCAGACGGTGCACCTTGGACACCAGTTCTCTTCGATGTACCACAGGGATCAGTAGTCGGGGCGTTACTGTAGATACTGTACACGACTAAGACCATCGCTGCTTTGGGAGCGCAGGTAGACCAATGCGCCGACACGTTCGCCTTTACACCGCTTGCTACCCGTCTGCCACACTTGCGGCAGAAGTACAGTCACGAATGTCTTCCAGGTGACTCCGCTTGAACCCGTCGAAAATGGAGTGCATCTGGCGAGGCACACGTCTGCACGGGGCGCTCAAAGCTTGACGAAAAAGCAATAAAGCCGCGATTCCTTGACTGGAATTAACGACTTGTCCGCGATCTGTATGTTCTTCTGGACAGAGAATTATCCCTGGCTGACCACGTGATCTCTCTCTCTTTCTCTCTGTCTCTCTGTCTCTGTCTGTCTGTCTCTGGACGTTCTGTTATTTACAGCTGCGTAACGTAAAGGTCATCTGGCGCAATCTGTCGTATATTGCCACAGAAACACTCGTACTATCGTTTATTCTGACGCGCTTTGACTATTGTAATTCCATCCATGCACTTCTGCCTTCGCTCCTCGGACCTTCCTCTTGGAACACAGTCTTCTCCTGCACATCATGTACTGTTCAGGAAATATTTTCGAACTGCCTTAAAACGCACTTGTTTACATCAGATAGTCACGTGTGCTGCTCTTTTGTTAGGCAATGAAAAGGCGCTATATTAAGTATTCTCTTATATATATACATACATACAAACACGATACATATATATTATATTTTAGAATGACGTAAACCATTATTATATAATATTGTAAATTCTATCTGAACGCGCCGTATAAATAGGTGCCAAAACTCTATAATATATATAATGCACAGTATGTATTTGTGAATTTCATTACATGACAGCTTAAAACCTTATATATACATCTATACAGAATGTGTGTCGCATATATATATATATATAATATATATCTATATATATATATATCTATACCTATATGAGTGAGTGCGTGCGCATACGTATATGCTTAGGCATTAAGGCCTGTATAATCTTACGTGTTTATCGATGGTAAACAGTTGCTGTCTCTGAGGCTGAGCATGCTTCTGCAATTAACAGAGATGATAAGTCGCCTTATTTCGTTATACTGTCGGGTATGTCTATATGCCCACAGATGATGCTGCTGCTGCTGCTGGTGAGCTCAGATGCGACTGGTTCAGTGGTTTGGAATGCTTATTCGTGCCGGTGCATGCACAAGATTGGCACGACTCCGGTCGAAACCGGATATGTTTATGTACTAAGTTCGTTTCAATCTCGAAGTTCTTTTAATGAGTGCAGAAAAGCTAAACTACTAAAGTTCTGACTAAATTAACTCTGGGGCTGCTGAGAGATTCAGCTCAACGAACACCGCATCACATGACATCGCATCGCATCGAACTATATCAAGTAACAGCACGGACGACGAACTCCAAACACGGTGTCAACTGCCAACTCTGTTGGTGGGATTCCACATGTATGCGGGGGCTTGCCAGGGTTACATTTCGAGTCATATGAGCATTGCTTGCTAATTGGTGAAGTTTCCTTAAGGATCTATGTATGCATGTATGCGTCTATATATGTACATATGTATGCACGTATGGATGTATGTATATATGTATATGTATGTATATGTATGTATATGTATCTATCTGAACACTTGTATAGCGCGTTTTAAGAACCTCACTAAGGCGCTAAGGTTATCTGGCAGATCTGAAAGGCGTCTTAATATAAACTGAAAATATAGACCATTTAGGCCAGTGCATAGCCTATGGGCAGCGATTTTGTGAAGTACTTAAAAGGTGCTGTAATAAGTGTCTAGATATACATATACATACATACACACATACATACATTCGTATATATACATACATACATACATACATGCATGCATACATACATATATACATACGTACATACACACATACTTACATTCGAGTGTCCCAAATATCTTTTATGGAAAAAGTGAAGTCTGGCCCTCTAGAAGGTTTCCTCTTGGCCCACTTATGCCACGTGCAAAATTTTAGAAAATTTTGAAAATGTTTGGAGGTCCTCAAGATCCAAATTTAAAAATATATGATATGTTTGCATGTATCTATGTATACATGCATACATGTATGCACAAATGCATAATACATACATACATCAAGAATCTTGAGGAACTTATATACGACATAGTTGCGTAGGCTAAACAATGACCTTAATTTATTTTACTTTTCGACAATAAAACCAGATCGAAAGGAGATTTTTAAATAATTTAAAATGATAAAACAGGCTGGAAGGCGGCTGGAGAACTTTGAGGAGTTCATCATGTTGAACTAATAATAATTTGTTTCGGAATTTGGCCGGGCCGGTCAACTATTGTCTTAGGAGAGAGTCTTTGTCTCAGGGGCCTCGCTGATCTTGAGTGAGTGGTTCTGTCCAAATGAACTGCAATTTTGGAAAGCGGTTTTGCTTAGAAGCGACCATCCAGTGATGTTACTGATGTCCAGTGCTTTACGATAACAGCGCTATAGAAATTTCCAGATTAGATTCGATTCGATTAGACAGACGTATGGCACACTATCTCTTCCAACTTCTGTCCATCTGTTTGCGCAATGCCATTTCCTTCAGAAGTAATTTCATTATGGTCCTTAGAACGATGCGTGATTTTCCAGAAATTTCGTTGCTAAACGATCATCCCTGCTTCGGTAAAAATAAGTTTAATTTTGATAATAAATACATGGCATAAATTTATTTATTAATAATAAACACATAGCTTAATTTAGCCTACTGATTAACAATAACTATATGGACATAATTTTATGTAATAATAACAAATAAGTAGGTCAGTTTTATTTATTAATACTAAATACATCAAATAATTTCATTTATTGACAATAAATACATAATTATTTTATTGATAATAAATGCACGGGCTAATCTATTTATTAACAATGACTGCTAGCGACTAGATGACAGTGACGACTCTCGAAATTTAATACCTAATGGCAGCAGATGTTCTATCCAGACTCCAATACCAGAGCTCTTCGCCATTTGCCCACATTTATAATCGGCAAATGTTCGCCTGGAAACGCAGATCGAATATCGAGCCATCGAAAAACAGTTTCGCTGCTTCTTCTCGTGTACTTTGACTGGCCGCGTTGGTGTTCAGTGCTATAGCACCACCAGTTCGGTGTATTGATAATTTACTACGACACCGGGTAACGTGGTGTTAACCCTGACATAACTCTGGACCAGACCGATACAGCGTTGAAAGCGAACACCAGCCATAAAACTGAACCTTCTGAATGTGCACATTGCCAAAGCGGAGAACGTCCTGATTGTGTGATCGTCCATGTAGACTAGCACTCTTCACTCTTGTTCATGTCTGCTAAATGCAGATACTAATGTGGAGTCAACAAATAATTGTAATCTTCGGATTTCTTTACCGCCAAAATGCTGAAGTCGTTAATTGGAACCAGCTTATTTACAGGCGCTTGGTCAAAAAACAAAATCGGCGAAGCAAGTAGGGTCAGATTCGGTTCTAAGTCCAGTTCAAAGGTCATGCAGGTATAGAGACAAGCGGTTACAGCAGACGGTGTTTGTAATTGGAGTGGCAAGAGAGGTAAGTGGAAGAGGATGGGCTTATTGAAGAGGAGAGCCCAGAGATTGCAAGAGTTTCAGTGTTGGTGAGTTTTTAGAATAAACCAGATATTCTATTCATTCCTTTCATTCTATTCCATTCTATTTATTCATTTAAACGCCAGAACACACGACGCCAGAATTGAAATCCGGGCTTTAGTATAACGTTTCTGAAGACCTGTGCATTGTTCTTCGGCCGAGTTTAGATTTGGAAATCCCCTCAAAGCACCGACATCCCGTTGATTGCTATCGTTCATCGTTCCCTAGCTTCCACCTCCGCCATCTTTACTCATCCTGTCTGTTTCCTTGCCTCTTTCGCTTCCTCTTCTGGTCTACTTCATTCATTCACGACTTCCCAGCAGGACGAGACCGTGATCCAGCAGATACCGCTTTATAGCCTGATTTGCCGGCACCAAATGCCTTGACTCGACGTTTACGACTCGCGTCTGTGGGACTCTACGGCCGACTCTTAACTCGGATACTCGAGGTCAGTAAGCCGTGCGTTATGGTGCCACACAGCAGGTCCCGGTTTTAGAGGATTTTCCGCACGGGTCTCAGATAGGTATAGGCTACAATTCCATACACGTAAGGCCTATACATTTGCAACATGTGTATATATGGGTATCTTTCGCTCGCTGTTTCCATCTCTGTCTCTCTGTTTCTCTGTCTCTTTGTCTGTCTCTTTCAGTGTCTGTCTGTCTGTCTCTACATCTGTCCCTGTGTCTCTGTCTGCCTGTTTCTACATATACATCCAGGCAGACGTACGAGTTCCTTTCGCGCTGTATGAATACACATGCATACATATACATAATTAATATATGTATGCTTTGATAGATATGACCTTTGACCTCGAGCTTTGATATATATATATATGACCTATGACCCCATGACCTTGAGTTTCTCTTTGTAGTTAATCTATTAGTCTATTTGTAGGTGATTTACACGTAGATATTATTACAGATATTAAGACTGATGCGACGCTGTAGTATCCGCACCTCATGTAGGCCTTGGGTGGAATACGTCTTTATGGGAAAACCCTAGGATGTCTCGCGGTATTTCAGACCAATCACATACAATTAATGCAATTTTATGTAATGCAATACGTGATGTGATTTAATGTAATTTAATATGATATGATCTAATGTGAACTGATACGATATGATTTTATGTAATGTTACTGAACATTTTACACCCCCTCAAAGTAGCTCTCGTAGGCGCTGATCGCAAGCCTAAGTGATGTTACAATTCTGATGCCTTGGGCATTGTGATAACGGCGCTATAGAAGTCTTTAGATTGAATGTTACATGTCATTATGAATAGACACTTCATAAGCATGCAAACGATGCTCAAACAACTGAAAAATTCACCGCTGGAGGGCTCTCGCACACACCTAAAACACAGCCAATAGAGTCCAATGCAGAGTTGATAGCGCTCACCACTCTCAGAGTTAGAGGGGACCAACACAATGGCGTGGCCCCGTGAATAAGATGGACCATCGCCCTCCGGTGGATCGGCCCTTGCCTGATCAGGACATAGTTTATTTACCTCTAGCTATTCAAAAAGATTAACCCAACGCATCGTTTAAGATTTGATTAGATTAGACGAGCCTAGGTTATGTTCGAGTAATTCTTCCTAAACCCGCTCCACTGAAGACACGCATACACGCTTCAGTGCATCCTAGGAACAGCTTTCTCAGTTTGTTCCAGTAAGACATGGCTAAGAAAAACAGATTAAAATATATTGATGAATAATTCGCACCCATGGGTGCAAAACCATAAAGGAAATTGCGCTACATAATGTACGTCCAATGATGTGATGGTCACGTGGTGTTTTATGCTGTGAAGCTCCGCAGACGATAGTTTGTACAAGAAATGAGGTCCATTTCTGCCGCTCAGCGGAGTGGGACTGGTCAGGCAAGACTAGCTGAGTTCTGGATCGGGTCTGAGTTTTTAACGAGGTCATGTCAGATGAAGAACGAAACGGGATAAGAAGGCTGAAAAGAGGTCAGCGGCGACGAGGTGGTAGTGGAGAAATTGATATCGTAATTAGAAACTTCTTCAGCGCCGGTGTCGAATGCACGAGGCATCAGCCGATGGCGCGCCAAAACCAAGCGGCAGTCAGATCAATATCCAGAAAGTGAGTCCGATGAATCAGAAAAACAGCCTAGGGTGGATAACCCAACTTAGAAGGCGAGTCTTCATTTGAGACCGAAATGACAAGAGACTGAGCAGAATAATCAGATAAAGTAAGAAAATTCCAAAATTTAGTTCCAGCAACCGAGAAAGCTCGTCCACCAAGAACACTTCTAGTTAGTGGCACAACCAATGAAAGACGATCCGATGACCTGATCGAATAATGAAAGGTCTGGTGAATGGTGATTGATTATAAGTATTGTGCTTGCCCAGACTTCGATGTTCCATAAACTATAAGCTCTAGTTTTAAACAAATCGTGAACAGGAAGCCAGTGCAGAGATTTAAGTGCAGAGGTTACATGCACATGTTTTGACGCATTAATTATGGCTTTAGCCAAAGAATTCTGAACTGGTTGACTTTGTGATACCGGTAAGAAGCGAATTACGACAATCAAGACGACAAGAACTTGCCAGAGATACCTTTGAGGACAAGGGGACAAAACTCCTAATTCTGTTTATATCACGGACAAATACGTATGACGACTTACAATACCATTTACATAGTTGGTGAGAGACATAGTAGAAGTAAAAACAGCCCCCAAGTTACGAGCAGCATCAGCCACCACAAGATCACAGTAAAGTCAGATGGAGGACATAGACAGAGGCAGAGACAGAGACAAAGGCACACACATAGAGAGGCATAGGGCATAAAAGGACATAAATGGACTAAGGAACGGGAGTGATGCAGCTGGGGTTGATAATTCTGGGTTCCATCGATTCCACTTTGACTGACGATTTAGCAACGGTCGTCAAATGATAACACGAGTAATTACAGTTGAAACGAACTGATCAGTCCTTTGAAAACATGATTCGATTTTCTCATCTATGCTATCAATAATAACAATCGTGAATCCCTTTGATTCATAGTCTCATAAATAAGTAAATATGTAGGCCATGTGTATGTTTGTGTGTATATATATACACTGGAGTAGATAGTCCAAAAACGATGTTGGCCTAGATGCTGTTACACTTGATTGAACGACGGGCAATGATAACACTGGCACAACGTTAATTTTCCTCTCTCTTTAATTCCAGGATTAGGTTAGATTTAATTGGATTAGATTGAATTAGATTAAGCTAGTGTATTTAGATTACCATAGACTAGACTAGACAATATTAGATTAGATTAGACTAGGTTAGGCTAGACTAGACAAGATTAGATTAGATTAGATTAGGTTAGACTAGACAATATTAGATTAGATTAGATTAGGTTAGACTAGACTAGACAAGATTAGATTAGGTTAGGTTAGACTAGACAAGATTAGATTAGACTAGACAGACAAGATTAGATTAGACTAGACTAGGTTAGACTAGACTGGACAATATTAGATTAGATTAGATTAGACTAGGTTAGACTAGACTAGACAAGATTAGATTAGGTTAGGTTAGACTAGACAAGATTAGATTAGACTAGACTAGGTTAGACTAGACTGGACAAGATTAGAATAGATTACATTAGACTAGGTTAGACCAGACAAGATTAGATTAGGCTAGGTTAGGCTAGACTAGACAAGATTAGATTAGACTAGACTAAGTTAGGCTAGACTAGACTAGGCTGAACTAGACCAGACTGACACGGTAGCCGCTTGGTTTGAGCGCTTGCCTTCAAACGCGAAGTGTTCGGGTTCGAGTCTCCGCTGAGACTTAACTACGTAGGGACTTCGAGCAAGTTCTTCAAGAGGTGACACGCACAACTGCTCAGCGCCATCGACTGATGCTTAGGCCCTAGTCATTTGGCAGAGGCGCTTATTAAATACAGAACATACCAGGCTACACTATATGATGTATCGAATTGGATAGTCTAGTTTGTTACCTGCTATGTTATTCATCGGGGTGAAAAGAACCTATTGCTTTGCAGAAGCGCAATAACTCAGGCGCTTGCTGTCCGAATAGCCGCCCTGCAAATCGACGCCCTTCACTGCGTTCTATAAATGATCGCAAAATTACATACTTTTCGCGAAAATACTGCGGAGCCTCGTCTTATATAATCGAGCTAAAAATAGCAGGATCTCAGTGTGCAGGTGAGAATTTTATAGTAAATCTAACTCTCTGTCTGTCTGTCTGTCTCTCTGTCTGTCTCTCTGTCTCTCTGTCTGTCTCTGTCTCTCTGTCTGTCTCTCTGTCTGTCTCTCTGTGTCTGTTCCTCGGTCTGTCTTTTCATGGGTCGTAACATGCCAAGACTGCATCATTACAATTACAGTTACAAGAAAGGCAAGGCAAGGTAAAGATATGACTGCTACTTTGAGGACAATTGTTTAAACTTTAGTTTACTAAAAGAGAAAGTCACAGTTTTCATGTTTTCTGTGCATTTCTATAGATTTTCTTCCTTACTGTCAGCAGCTAGCAGGCACATCACCTCACCTTTACTTTGCATTACCTGTAATCTTATCTTACTTCATTTTATTTTAATTTGTTTAAGCTTACATTACCTTATCTTACTTTGCCTTACCTTAGCTTACCTTACCATACGCTATCTTATCTTACATTGTCTTATAATTGTAATCCTAGATTTATATAGCGCCTCTTAAGAGATACTAATCAAAGGCGCTTTTGACCCAGCAACGCAAAACCAGTGCCTTGCCTTATATCGTTTAGGGGTTCGATGCAATTTTTGGCAGATAATTAATGCTTAAGGCTACAATCCCAAAGCCCCATGGGGCATTGCGATGCCCTTGTCTGTCAAATCTTCCTTAAAGGCATCAAGTGCTTTGCATAACAAAGTCAGTTTCTTTCCGATCGCAACCATCTCACCAGCAGCAGTATCTGTCATTGTTCCAAGATTTGTCCGCCGCCGACGGGGCATTGCGATGAGCAGAGCACGAATGAGATGCAAATTAATAACAGACGCTTCTTCTGTATCTTAACCGCTTTTGCTCCGTACGCAGACCCAATGCCAAGCACAGTGCAGGACTTAACTAATGTCTGGATACAGCAGACACTGCGTATTGTGTGTAGGCTGGAACTGATGATGATAATGACAGGTAGGTAGATAGATAGATGGATAGATAGATAGATAAATAGATAGATAGATTAATTCACTGACAGCATGATAGATAGATAGATAGATAGATATATAGATAGATTGATAGATAGATTAATTGATTGACCTAGCTTGATTGATAGATAGATTGATTGATATACAGACAGACAGAACTACAGAGAGATAGATAGATAGACAGATAGGCAGCAGACAGATAAATAGAAAGATGGATGGAAGTACGGACGGATGGACGGACGGACGGATGGATGGATGGATAGATAGATAGATAGATATAATAGATAGATAGATAGATAGATAGATAGATAGATAGATAGATAGATAGATAGAGATAGATAGATAGATAGATAGATAGATAGATAGATAGATAGATAGATAGATAGATAGATAGATAGATAGATAGATAGATACTGTTGTAGCCACGTTTTTGTCTGTAGCTGTGGGTAGACAAAATCCTCAGAAGAGAATGCTTTGAATGGAAAGTATCGTTGTGAATACCAATTTGGCCACTTGTCATTAAACAGGTTCGGTCCATCTGTGGAAGTCTGCCTGCCCTCCAGCTTGAATTTCTGCTCAATTTGTCTGAAAAATATGGCACATTTTGCATTTCTTTCGGGAAACTAATATTCAGACTATGAATTGACCCTCGCTCCGATGAGTAGGAAAATCGCTCGAGAGAAACTTGTGACTGTAATATCCAGTCTATCTGACCATATGTGTTTCTTTGTATGTGTCTGTGTGTATGTATGTATGTTAGCATGTAAGTATGTATGTATGTTTGTTTGTACGTATGAATCTGCATCTCCTGCGCCTCAGTGTATGCATGTCTACATGCTGTCTGCCTGGCTGGCTGTGTGGATACACACATGCAGTCAGCCAGGCAGACAAAGCATGACATACAGGTTTATATAAATTCAGAAGACATACAAATAGACATACAGAGACATAATATGTTTATATGTGTTTTTGTCTGCCTGGTTGGCTGGCTGTCTCCTTCTGAGGCTTTGTGCCTTGTGTAATCCGGTCTCTAAAATACACTGGCAATCGTCTTTTACTACATTCGCGGTCTCTTTATTTCGCAGCAGCAGCATCAACAGCAGCCAAGAGATGTAACAGCAGCTGAATCAATCGCAACATCAGCGACTCAAGCATCTCTGCCAGATGAAGCCGCATTATTTCGGAAGCTCCTTCATTCAGTCGATAAATCCGTCGCAGCCGTAAGCTGGTCACGAAGACATCAATTTACCACACATCTATTTCATCAGCGCTTATCGAATTTGGCAACTTCTAGATCGTCGAAACTATCAGTTTCCGTCTGTTATGTTCCTTCCTTCCGTTTATCCATCTACCAATCCATTCATTAGTCTATCTATCGATTCATCGATCCAGCAATCTATCTCTCTATCCATCTGTTCGTCCATCAATCAATCCATACAATACAATTAAAATTTGATATAGCCCGCAACAAATTTCAAAACTGCACATTGAAGCGGGGGTAATAGAAAACATTAAGAATCATAAACGTCCATCCATGCATTAGTGCATCCACGCATGCATGCATCCATCCATTCATCTATCCGTCCGTCCGTCCGTCCACCTATGCATCCATTTATTCACCTACTCCTCCATCTATTCATCCATCCACACATCATATATCCATGCATCGATCCATCTATGCATTCATCCATCCATTCATCTCTCGTGGATCCTGGCCTTGTCATCATTTGTGGGTCTTGATCTTTGCCTCAACCTTGTGGATCCTGTTCTGGCCTTCATTCTCCTTGGCCTCAGCGCAAGAGAGCCATTGTAACTACAGTATAATCTACTATCAGATCATTTCTCTTCATTCTTACGGCTCCTACGGGTGTGACCTAGCTTCGCTGTAATTGCATCGATTGACGCCCTCTGTTCCTGTAGCAAGGCACAACGTTCCTCTTTGTCTTACATAAGTGAGTGACACATTTGTTAACACGACATATGTCCATCAGTTGAGCGAGGAATCATAGGCGTGGGCGGTCAAAGCCGACAGACAACAAAAGCAAAACGGTACAAGTAGGTCTTAAGCCGCTTTACTAATATGTTTAGCGAGACGCTGTTGCGAGTGATATAAACAGGGAGACTGTTCCAGGTGTCTGGTGGGGAATTGCTGAATCCCAGTTGGGAGAATTCAGACATAATCTCTGATGTCGGGGAAGCAAATGGTTTATGTAGCTGATCACAGAGATCTGAATGGCTGGAAGGCTAAAGATAAGCAAGTTGATAAGTAGAGAGAGTCTTGCGTGTAAGGAGAGCTATCCTGTAAGTGATCCCGGAACTGACAGACCGTCAATTTAGCTCTGCCAGCATAGGTATGACGAGATCACAGCTGCGGGTTCCTGTCACCAGTCGAGCCAACGAGTCCTGGTAAGGTTCTTGCCCTAAGTCGTGGCGCCCAGTTGCAATACCAACGAAGAAGTCCTTGGACTGGCGTTCCTCTCAACCACCTGTTCGCTGTCGTCTGCAAATTACGGCAGAAACGAGTAACGAATCCAATTGCAAAGAACTTTGCGTAGAATCAAATCACGCTTGTCTTGTCTTGTCCTGTCTTGTCTTTAGCCACCTTCGATCCGAAGTTGGGCCGCACCTTGAACTGTCCGTCTCCAGATGTTTCTATCTTCAGTTGTCCTCAGTAACTGACTCATAGTTTATTCTGTTCAAGACCTTGTATTCTCATCCAAGCTGTTCGTGGTCTTCCACGAACTAGCGATCCAGACGTTGTATCCTGCAGTATTTCTTTCTCCAATCGGTCTCCATTTTCCCTCATAATATGGCCAAAGTATGTCAACTTGCCTGATGAGATGTTACTTAACAGGTGACATTCCAGGTCGGCATGTTCCAGTGCGTATTCGTTGGTACGGCAGCACTCCAAGATTTCAACTCTGCAAGATTGTCACTGATATCATCAGTCGCAATATATTCAGCATTACTTGAGTCCACTGTTAAACTAAAAACCACTCGCTCTCAAGCCATATAACGCGTAAGGATTCAAGTTACACGGCTCAACAACAAGAGATTCTTAAAGGCGTGGCATAAATGTCCAGATACATACATGTATACATACATACAAACAAACAAACACACGTTTTCCCGTTGTTGGGTCGTTAATCCGTGTTTGAGCCTCAGCCGAATGATCTCTCCACCTCCACAAACATGCCTCAAAGAACTGCAATTAAGGTAACAGCGCCCCATAATCGATGCTTCATCCAGTTCCGTTATTGCTTTCACTATTAGAAATAACGTCGACAACATGCTGTTCATTTGCCAGTTCTTCTTGAAGCACAATCTCTTCGGGGCTTTGTTGTTTACAAACAAGTTCCAGCGCCACGAGTGGTGATGTAGTGTTCAATAAAAGCCTGCGTGATATGGTGAAACCAAGTAGCGACGTAGCACTAATTAAATAAACCTGATTCTACTTAGTCAATTTTCATGCAAGTCACGCGATTGCTGAATTCTGAAAGAAGGTTTTGGTCAGCATAATCCGAGTTTCGTTCCGAAATTGCGTGATTGTTCAGCATGAAAACTTACCTGTTCCAGTCGATTCTTGATCCATCATGTTTCTTTTAGCCCATCTTCAATGCGCGCTTCTGAACTGCACAAGGAGACATTATCAAATTTAGCTGTACTGCATTGTGTTGTATCACGTGAGTTATGACATTAAGACTTCTAAAGGTTATTAGTCTATTACAGACAGTTCTGTACCATTGTGTAGCCTGAGGCTGGACGCGACAATCGCTTGAATAAAACAGCCGAGCACTTTCGATTTAAAAGCTAGAGACATTGATTTAGTCATAAAAAAGCCTAGGTAACTGACTTGAAGAAATTAAAGAGGCATTGCAGCAAAAGGTCTTTAGTCGTCCTGGGTCATTCTGTGTCATCCTAAGTCGTCCTATACAGTCCTGAGTCATCTCATGTATTTATGAGTCGTCCTGGGTCGTTCTGAGTCGTCTCGGAACAACCTCCGTCATCTTGAGCTTTCGTGAGTTGTCCTTTATTTTATTTTTCTGTGTCGTCCTGTTTCATTTCTGTGTCGTCCTATGTTGTTCTGAGTCATCTGAGGCCGCTTTGAGTCATCCTAAGTTGTTCTAGGTCGTCCTGAGTCGTCCCATGTCTTATTGAGTCGTCCTGTGTCTTACCGAGTCGTCTCATGTCGTCCTGAATCGTCCTATGCCGTACTGAGTCGGTCTTTGTCGTTTCGATTGTCCTATGTTGTCCATTCTGAATCATCCTCCCCAACAGCACAAGCTTTAAAAACAAGAAGGCGACGCATAACAACGATGTTATCTGTTCATTAATCCCATTAACATCGGCGTTGTCCTGTTTAGTACAACATCATCGTAAAACAACATATAATGCTGCAACAGAAAAGCACGAATCTGGCCAGGATGTCTGTCGTGTTTGCGTTTTTGTGACAGGGTCTGCTATAAGAACCAATTACTCCACTCCGCGTCTTATCAATCGTGTATTAAGAAATAACCACTGGTCAACATAGAAATCGTTACTGACTGGAAAAGGCCCTAATGTGTAGCATCTTGGTGTGCTGAACACGAATATAACCATAAAAAGTTTTTATTGGCTCTCGTTTTGAAAATATTTCATATAGTTCATTTTTTATGTTTCACCATGTAAATTTATGCAGTAGGACTGCGACAATATCCTAAATAAGTCTAGAATGATGTAATATTCCACCTCATTGCATAATCCCATCATGGACACATCATGCACAGTTGATTACGTCATTTTCTGATGCAATGTAAAACTACAGCCAGTCGGCTGCTGACGTAAGATGACGTCAGCAGTGCACTATATAAAGCGAGTCGGAACGGTTGAGCATTTACTATATTACAGACTTTGTGCGAGACAGTTTAAGTTACTGTTTATAAAACTATTATTACTTTATCCATTTAGATACAATACAGAACAGTAATGCCTCGGAAGTGCGTAAATACTGTGGACAACTTTTGTTACATTTGTGGGGAAGTGACATTTGCCAACCAGAAGAAAAGTATCACTTATCAAGTCAAGAAGGCATATCATGCTTACTTCGAATGCAAGGTTGGTGACCAAGACAAGCCATGGGCCCCGCATATATGCTGTGCTACATGTACAACACAGCTTTCACAGTGGTTGAATGGCAAAAGACCACCAATGCCGTTTGCAGTTCCCATGGTGTGGAGAGAGCAAAGCAACCACGTAGATGACTGTTACTTCTGCTTGGTTCCTCCTCTTTCCGGTGGAATAACGAAGCAAAAGAAGTCGACAATAGTCTACCCAAACATTCCGTCAGCATTGAGACCAGTTCCACATGGTGATGGACTTCCTATTCCAGAACCTCCAGCAGAATATATTTTCCTTGATTCATCTGATGAGGACAAGGGTGAGCCGACATGTTCTTCTCCTGGTCCGTCAGCGTGCAGTGATCCCGATTTTCACTGTGGTGCATCATCAACCCCACACAGAATAACACAGGAAGAACTAAATGACCTTGTTCGTGATTTGGACTTATCCAAAAACAAGGCAGAATTGATAGGATCAAGACTCCAACAATGGAATCTTCTAGAAGAAGATGTCACAATTACTTCATATAGAAAGCGCCATCAGCAGTTGGAACCTTTCTTTATGAAGGAAGGTAATCTGGTATTCTGTTCCAATATTGACGACCTCATGAATGCCTTACAGATCACTCATGACCCACAAGAATGGAGACTCTTTGTAGACTCTTCAACACTGAGTCTTAAGGCTGTGCTTTTGCACAATGGAAACCGTCTTCCATCTATTCCATTAGCGCATGCTGTCCACATGAAAGAGACATACGATAACCTAAAACAGCTACTGCATTCCATTGACTATAACAGGTACAAATGGCACCTGTGTGGTGATTTGAAGGTAGTTGCCATTTTAATGGGACTGCAGCAAGGATATACAAAATATATGTGTTTCTTGTGTGAGTGGGATAGCCGAGCAAGAGAGTTGCACTACGTGCGGAAGGAATGGACTCCCAGACAAAACATGGCAGTTGGACAGAAGAATATCCAGCACCCAGCTCTGGTCGAGGCTCACAAAATCCTACTACCACCCCTTCACATCAAACTAGGTTTGGTGAAGAACTTCGTGAAAGCCATGGACCGCACTTCGCCAGCTTTCCGATACCTGCATGAAAAATTCCCTCGACTCAGCGAAGCAAAGATTAAAGAGGGAGTTTTTGTGGGTCCTCAGATTAGAGAACTCTTCAAAGATGACCGCTTCAACAACTTGCTGGAGGGTGATGCGAAACAAGCATGGAATGCTTTTCGTCTAGTGTCTACAGACTTTCTGGGGAATGTTAGGGCAGAAAACTACAAGGAACTAGTAGAAGACATGCTCAAGCAGTACCAGAAATTTCGCTGCACTATGTCTCTGAAAATGCATTTCCTTCATTCCCATCTGGATTTCTTCCCTGACAACTGTGGTATGGTTAGCGACGAACATGGCGAACGTTTTCATCAAGATATCGCAACAATGGAGCAAAGGTACCAGGGAAAATGGTCCACTACAATGTTGGCTGACTACTGCTGGACACTCCGCAGAGATGCTCCCGAACAGCTGTACAAGAGACAGGCAAAAAAATCTAAGAACTAGTCTATGACCTGGTTTTTACAAATATTAACTGTAAGTGTATCACTACTGGCATGCATTGTGCGATATAAAATTACTTCATTTCAGATTACAAAAAAACTAGAGCCAATTCGGCATTTTCACTGTCATATTCGTGTTCAGCACATACAAATTGATAAGAACTGACTAATTTCATTTTAGTAACATGACTTTTGTAAAAATTTGTTGTCCAGTGAATATAATCGTCCGTCTTCTTCTTTATTATTACCTTCTTCTTCTCCGTTTACTCCTCCTACTTTTCTCTCTCCTCCTTCTTCTTCCCCTCCTCCTTTTCCTGCTTCTACTGCTCCTCCTTCTCCTTTCAACTTTCTGTTCCTCCTTTCCTCCTACTTCTCCTCCTCCTTCTCCTACGTCTCTTCCCCTTTCTCTTCTCCGTCCTTCTCCTTCTTCCTCCTTCATCTTCCCTTCCTCCTACTCCACTTTCTGCTCCTCCGCCTATTTTCTTTCCTCTTCTTCGTCCTCCGCTTCCTTCCTCCTCCATCTTCCCTTCTTCCTACCCCCTTTCTACTCCTTCGCCTCTTCCTCTTCCTCTTATCCGCCCTTCTCCTCCTTCCTCCTCCATCTTCCCTTCCTCCTATTCCTCTTCTTTCTACTTCTCCGCCTCCTCCCCTTCCTCTTCGCCGTCCTTTTCCTGCCTCCTCCTCCACCTCCCTTTCCTCTCCTCTTCGACTGTAAGCAATTTTTTATTTCTGTTGCGGCAATATGAATTGTCCTTGCTTCATTTGCTGTCGGCGCAGGAAGCTCCAGACTGAACGAAAGGCCCTTAAATGAATCGCCGACTGCTTCCCCTTCTAATGAATCTACAGAAAAAATAACGAAGCTACGATTTGTATCTTTCAAGTCGCGAAAGCCGCCGGCTGTCTCCACTTTTTTCCGTTTACGGTTGGGTTGCCTAGTCGAATCGGATCTGAATTCTACTCATATTTTCATCAGTCTTTGTTGCTTTCATTGCCGCGTTGTCGTTATTATCATAAAATAGTTTTTTCGCTGTAATCATCACTTTTTGCTCTTGCTGATTATCGCCATTTTGTTTCGCATCATTATCATGAGTTAGGCCCTGAAAATGCGCCGTGCAAAGAACCAGTTCGTCTTCCTTGTTGCTGACATAATCATCTTCATGATTATCAAAATGGTTGTTGTCATCATCATTTCTGCTCCCGTTCATCATCGCTATTTTCCTCCAGATCACTGTCGTCGTTGTTGTCTTAATCATCCTCAGTAACATAGCCATCTTTGGCGCCACGATATAGGTGTGCCTTTTATGCTACCGCGACAAATACCTCAACCACCAATCTATTCCGATCTGTTATGACATGATGGAATCTGAATGCTATTAAAGCATTCCTGATACTCAAGGAGGCATCAAGCGATGGTCGCTTTTGAGAAAAAGCGTATTCTGAAATAATAATCTTCCGATGGATCCAAACGACGAGATGATACAGATACAGTAACTACCAATAAACAACTGACACTCCTATTTCCACTAATCGCTTCCATGTTACACAGCCAAGTTCACAGTGCATTTTTAGATAGGCTATTAAAAGGCGCTATACAAAAACTCAACTACATTCATTTACATATGTATGTATGTATGTATGTACACATGTATGTATGTATGTTATATATGTCAACATACATACATACATACATACATACATACACAGATACATACATACACATACATACATATATACATGCATGTATGCATATATACATACATACACATATGTACATTAGTCCTCAGGGTGTGGTCTTGGAGATGAAGATGAAACGCAAACACAACAGCAGCAACTGGATAACGTTGTCTCACGGTTTGACAACGGGCTGACAATTTTCCGATTCGAAGCCCAGATGCGGAGACGAAAGGCAGACGAATTAGGAATCTGCCAGAGATGAACGAATGATTGTGTTCTGCGGAATCCGATGATAATTATCAGTCCAACAACTATCAGTTACGAACGCAGTGTCGCCGCAGCGCCTTTGACAGGTTAATAAATGGCTCTACACAAATGCGCTGATACATGCATACATATACACGCACATAGATATACACATATACATGCTTACTTACTTACATGCATACATACATAAATCTATACATACATACATATATGTGTACGTCTCGGTAGCGAGACTCGTTCGTAGCGGCTTGTTGCATTCTTCCTGGAGCGGGCAGCAAACTTGACCACAAACAGTTGGTGCTGGCACTTGCGGAAGGCAGCCATGTCGGCTGGCCGAGCCGCACCCTTCCTGGCCTCCTCTTTGGCGTGGTGGCTTGGGGCGGCACCGGTCGGGTCTGCCTCTCGATTCGGGGCTTGCCAACACCTTGGTTGTCGAGATTTTGGGGCGGCACAAACTACCCACAGTGTTGAGTGTGCGCTTGCATAGGAAATTTCCATGGGTCATCGGGTTATTGATTTGCTTTTGCATGCGGGGATCACTTTCTGGCTGGGAAGGGTGATTCCAGAGCACTGCGGCCTAAGTAATTATTGCGGACGCGTATTTCATCCCGTGGACGTTCGTGCGGCTTAAGCTGCGATGAGTCGGCGGGTATTTGAAAAACCCGTTTGCGCAATAACAGGAGGCTGTTCTAAATCAGCTCAATGGTCTAAAGAAAAGGAAATGAGTGTCTCCTTACGTCTCACTTGTGGGATATGGGATACTTTAATTTACTTTAGTTCCATAATCTGTCGTCCCCAGTGGAGAGAGTTTCCATCCATCGACGTATAGGCTACTATCCCTTTCCATCAACGGCGCAATCTGAAATTTAATGTCAGCAAAGACTTCATCACCAGTACCACGCTCCTCTGTATGTATCTGAAACCTAATATAGCGCATTTAAGATAAAACTATATTATTATTATTATTATTATTATTATTATTATTATTATTATTATTATTATTATTATTATTTTACCCCAGGTACACATGATCCCTCGAGATTTAAAAACTTATTGAAGATGTAAAGCTTTGTCATTATTGTTATTGTTATTATTATTATTATTATTATTATTTTTTATTATTATTATTATTATTATTATTATTATTATTATTATTATTGATACAGGCTGGTGGTAAATGCTTTACTACTTTATCTTACTATAAATACCAAGACCCTACGTTACTTTGCCTTGCCTTAACTTACGTTTCTTTGTCTTATTTACCTTCTCTTACTTGACTTTCCTTACCTAACCTTACCCTACTCACCTATCTTAGCTTACGTTATCTTATCTTACATCGCTTCCATTATCTTATCTACCTTAACTTATAGCTTACGTATACATGTAAAACATTATACCTAAATATTTATTTAGCGCCTTTTTGGTGCCTACTAAAGAGGCTGAAATATAGATATCATAGAGTTCTAAAAAGGCGCGTCTCTAACTGAAAATGTTTCTTAGTTTACTAACCTAGCTTACCTTACCTAAACTTAACTTGTCTTGCTCTTCTTACCTTACCTTACTTTACCGCCAAACGTGATTGTTTGACTGTGGATAGATGTCCGTTAAAACCATACAATGTCTACCCATAGCTTTCTAAGGCCACACAAATGTTACCAGATAATAATATGGTTAAGGATCCACGTTTCCCGCTGCGTGTCTCTCACGATCCTGCCAACCTAGCCGTCTCTTTGAGTTCGTTAGCTTCTGATATGCCTACTGTTTAGGAGTGCTTTTACTTTGAAAATCCAGTCATGACAGATCTAACGGCTTTTCTTCGCTGTCAGCCTCCAATGCACGAGGCATTAGTAGATGGCACCCCTGGGTATCTCACATACAAAGCGCCCCCTATGTATCCTTTTAACAACAACCCGGTTAGCGCAGTCGGTAGAGCATGAGACTCTTAATCTCAGGGTCGTCGTGGGTTCGAGTTTCACGTCAGGCGTAACATTTTAACTCCGTCACTGCCGTACTCGGGTAGCGCCAGTCCCAGGCCTGCTATTAGTATTATATTTCGGCTTTCAACAACGGGAAAGGTGTAGCGATGAGTTGTAAAAATACTCAGTAAGAATATTCAATACTCAATAGTCGACTAGAAAGAATACTCAAGCATGACTTCATGACTTACATTGACGTTTCTTATTTTGTATGTACCTGGGTATGTGTGTAGGCCTGTCTGGTATGTGGACTATCTAGATCCTTTTAAGAATCTCGCAAGGGTCCTAAATATGGCTACCAAACTGATCGTATTTGTTTAGAATTTATTAAGAATTCATAATGATTTAGCCTAGATTTTCATATTCCTTTGTTCTCTGTTTTCCGACGCAGTTGCATCAGAATTCAGAAAAAGACTCGAAAGTCCGGCAATCGTTTCATCAGAACTCCGTAGAGTTTAAAGAAAGAAATTGTATTGACGGAGATCAAGAAACTAATTGCTAATAGGTCTAGCTCTATCATGCAGCTAACCGCCGGGCTGTATCGGATCACAATGGGAGTGCTTAGCATTTAGACATTGCAGCCCTGACTAGGATAACCGTTAGGCCTATCACGATTTTCCAACAGCGCACACTCGAGAATGGCATACGTACTTACTAGATCCACGAATAAGAATAAGAAGGTGAATGTTGGATACAGGAAAAAAAATGGAAGTTTTAAATACAAGGCCAAATAAACCCCTATCATCTGTTTAGATGTTGTCTCAACTTAAACATGAAGCTCACTATATATATATATATATATATATATATATATATATATATATATATATATATATATATATATATATATATATATATATATATATATATATATATATATATATATATATATATATATATATATATATATATATATATATATATATATAACTCAAATCAAAAACTCTAATATATTGAGCTTATGAAAAGGTGTGGAATGAGTCAAGTAAGGTGATCGGAAGGTGATTGGAATTGGTCTTCTGGAGGTTCAGTGTTCAATCAAGACTGCAGGTTTTATGAGGTAATGCCTAAATAACACAACAATAATAGTTGGCGTGTGACTCTAACAAACCATGGTTTATTAAGTTCTTATAGCGTGCCTTATTAGAGCCATACCAGCTAAAATTTCAAACAGCATCCACCGTAGCCGTCCGACTGTCTGAGCGCCTGACTCCTGGATCTTGACCCTTTTGCCTATCGATTTTGTTTTGACCGAGCGCCTGTTCCCGCGACGTAGCTTTCGTTGAGCGCTGTAGAAATCTCGAGATTACGATTACGATTACGATAAAGAAGAATACTGTGACTGAGTCTCTGGCATTTTGGTGCGTTATCGATTGATGTCGTGTGCATTAGATATCGCTCTAGAAGTTGCTTACTACTACTGCTGCTGCTGCTGTTGCTGCTGCTGCTGCTACTACTATTACTACTTCTACTGCTGCTGCTGCTAAACTCTATATCTTTCTGCTTCCTGCGTTTTGTGCCATATAGAGATGCACTTGCTTTTTGCGCTACATGGTTTGCCCCTTTGCCAAAAGTTCTGCAGGCGCCCATATACAGAATACAAGCCAAATGTCGAAGGGAAGTGAGTTAGAAGTCTACCAATCCGCGGGAAACTGAACGAACAGCTGCGCCTTTCTCGACTTGTAAATTACATGTGTAGGCTAAGGGCGTTGCATCAGTTTCGAACAGCCTGAAACCACTGTTAAAAGACATTCTGCTCCGGCGAAGTAACACAAAACAATGAAACTCAAAAGACTGGCAACAAAGCTGTTGCAGTTTCCCGCCATAGATAGACTCAGATATATCACACTCAACACCAATAAGGCTGAGTAATTACGACTACAGGCAAACGCGCCGGTATGCACATTCTCGGAGAACAAAAGACCGGGATAATATATTTTGCAACGACTCCGACAGAACTGAATAGAGCCTCTAAATATCTGTTTGATTGCGTTGGACTGTGAAATGCGTGCATTTCCTTCTGTATCTGTTTCCACGTCTTTCAACCATTGATTTTCCTGTCTGACGTCCTTGTCGCAAATTTTTGGTTTTACGGCGCCATATAAGTTGCCTGGTTAATGATGATTATAATAATAATGATTTTTTCGTGAAGGCTTACATAAACCTCGGGTAAAAAATAGAAATCGTAAACTTTGATACAACAACAACTACTACTACTACTACTACCCGTTCTATTAGTATCGCTTCTACAATTACTACTCGACAGCTAGTACGTCCATCCGTCTCCTTATTACCTGCCGTTCTCACAAAATTAGTCCAGCTATTATGCAGCTAATTTTTGTGCCTGTTTTACAGTAATGAAATACTTTAACTATTATAATAGCGTAAAATTAATTAATTAAGGGAAGCACTCATTGGTGTATGAGAAAACAAAAATACTAGGCATGAGATAAAACCACGGATGCCTCCCTCGGCCTAAACATAAAGTGGGGCTTGTCGTTCTGTGAGCTTTCTATGCGCTTCAGTGCAAAGACATGTTCGACTGGTTCAGGAAGAAGAGGCCAGCTATCCGATTTCCAGCTGGGCCCTCTATACGCATCTGATAGACGTCGTTTGGTCTAATCTCTGCGTATCCCTCTGTCTCTCTGTCTCTCTTTTATCTCTATGTCGCTGTCAGCCTCTCTCTCTCTCTCTCTCTCTCTCTCTCTCTCTCTCTCTCTCTCTCTCTCTGTCCATGCCTCTGTCTTTCTGTCGCTTTCTCTCTCACTATTGCTCTATTTATGTCCTCTCTTCACACTCTCTCTGTCTATATATATGTCTTTTTCCCTCGATTTCTTTCCTATCCTATCTCCTATCCTATTTCTCTATCCTCCATCCCTCTCTCTCTCTCTCCTCTCTCTCTCTCTACGTCACTTTATCCATCTTTGTGTCTCTCTGTCTGCCTGTATCTATCTCTTACCTTCTATTTCAATTCTGCTACTTTCTTGACAGCAGCCGACAAAATTGTTGACCGTTGTCGTATTTTCCGGTTCAGAGAGACATTACGCAGACTCGCGATACTGATGTCTGCTGTATCGCACGATATCTTGGGCCAGGCAAGGGCAGACAACGACGGCCACGAAAACCCTGCAAATGGAGGTCGGTTGGAGGTCATACCGAGGAGCCGAGCACAGAATTGGGTCGATCAGATTATTAGATTCTAACGAAGCCATAAAGAAGTCTGGCGGGGAAGTTTTAATGAACGTCTGCTGCATCGTCTGCTGTGTTGATTTCGGAATGCGATTTCGCTTGACCATCGATTGATGCCGTGTGCATTGCGACAGCTCGCTACAGATGTTTCTAGATTAGATTAGTTTGGACTAGCTCGGACTGGATTAGAATGTAGTGCAGTGGCGTCGACTGGAGTGGATTAGAGTGGATTAGATTACACTAATTGTAAAAGCTAAGATGACGTGAGATGAGATGAGACGAGACAAGACAAAACAAGATAAGATAGGATAGGATAGGATACGATACGATAGGATAGGATAGGATAGGATACGATAGGATAGGATAGGATAGGATAAGATAGAATAGGATAGGATGGGATCAGATCAGATAAGATTAGATTAGATTAAATTAGATAAAATCAGATCCTATCAGAGCAGATTAAGATAGACGGATTGACCGACAGACTGATATGCTTAATGGCTGGCGTCAGGAAACTGATGCCAATGTTTTTGATGATGCTGCCGCTGCTGCTGCTGCTGCTGGTGATGATATCAGCACGACCAGTTAGAAAGAGCAACCTCCTAGAAAGTTTTGATTATTCGTCAGAAGAGGAAATGCACATTCTGTGTTTTCAGGCAATTTTGGACTTAAGTGCAGGAAATTACTTTTAACTTTTCTCAAACATACTATTTGTATATTTGACACGAAGGAGATGAATTTTTCATTTCAAGAGGTTCTAAAAGGCGCTGAAGAAATGATCAGACACATACATATACATATACACGCATACAAACATACACAGACCTGCATACTTGCATACCTACATGCATATTTACCTACATACATACATATGTACATACATAAATGCATACATAAGAACATACATATCAGATTCAGGCCAAAATTCTTTCTACAAGCAGAAAACTAAAATGCAGCTTGTATTCCGTAGATTATATACATACAGATATATGCATATATATACAGATATGTGCATATATATACAGATATGTGCATATATATACAGATATGTGCATATATATACAGATATGTGCATATATTTTCAGATATGTGCAGGTCTATAAAAATAGATTCAATTTATTATTCAGTTGAATATCAGCATGTTTATGTTGGCATCTATTCTAATGAATAAAGAATTTAATCCAATGAATATTTATATAAGTATATATATATTCTCGTCTGCTGCCTTTCATGACACATTATTATTCGTCTCCAATCAAAATTATCACTAAGCAGTGTGAACATTTCTTCAGCTCTGCCATCTAAGATTCCGAGACAGGAAGCAATTTTGCGATTTGTGACATAATAAAATCTTATTACTTCCGAAAGGAAAGAACTACTGGACAAGACATCGAGGCCTGTATCCTCCAAGAAAAAATCAAGCGATGTACATAAATTGTTTCTGAAATTTTATCTGCTGATAAAAGAAAGTAACTAATGGCCAGGTGTTGCTTTGGCTCCAAAAACGAACTATTGACTAGATGTGAATGCTTTTTTGCCATTAAAACAAAGTAATTACCGGTAAATACCGTGTTATCCATTTGTATATTATTATTATTACTTCTATTACTACTACTACTGTTGAAACTACCACTACTATCACTACTATCGTTATTAGTAGTGGTAGTAGTAACATCATTTAGACTAGCATAGAGAATGTCTCTGATTAGTTCTTTTGAAACGGGGTTAAAAATTCCGATTACAATTACTGCTATCAAATGTATTTATTATTTAGGCCTATAGTATTATTAATTAAATTCACAAACATTTGGCAATATGAACAGGATATGGAGTAGCAGGGAAATAACAAAGAAAACCAGCACAAAGAATATGTGAGACGATAATACAACCGAGTTTCCTATATGGTCCAGGATGCTGGACAATGCGAAAGCAAGTTGAGAAAAGAACTTTCACAGCAGCAATGAGTTCATCATCATCATCATCATCATCATCATCATCATCATCATCATCATCATCATCAAGATCCATGGGCAGAAAGCCCGTAGGTGTCCAATGCACATGTTTTCATCTGTCTCTGTACTCTGCGGTCCTCTGCTAGTTGTGTTCAAGCTGTGCAAATCCTACTGGCACCAACCTTTGATATCATCCATCCACTCTCTGTTAGGTCTTCCTTGTCGCCCATTTCCATCCATAGTTGCCATTGTCCATTCTACATATATGTCCGAATAAACCCAGTTTTCGTCTCGTTATTGTTTGTATTGCATCTTCCTTTAGGCTATGTTTAGTCTGTTAGGAATCTTCACATTTGTCACCTTCATTGTCCAATTCAAATATAGTATTGAACTATAACAATACATCTGAAATGCCCGTATTTGATCTTGCTCAGTCTTTTTTATTGTCCATATCTCGCAGGCAAAGAGAGCTGTGGTGAACACACATGTTTTTAAGACATTAATTTGGTCTTATAGCTGATTTGCTTGCTCTGCCAGATGTTGTTGAATCCTGCCATAACTCCTTGCTATCCTTGCCTTTATGTCTTTTGCAGTCATTGTTCCATGGTAGAAGACTGCATAAGTGCACAAATTCCTTGACATTTTCAATCACTTCGTTCAATATGTTGGTTACGAAAAATTGCAGGAAATTGCCCACTACAGAATATCAGAACTTATGACATAAGACAATCTCTAGAGGGGTCTAGATATCCAAACCACCCTGCAGGACAAAGTCGTCCAGCGAAAACTCTGATGGCCATGTGACCATGTCAACAGAATGTCGGCTGATCGAATCCCACTCAGTGCATTACATGCGAGATTCGAAGGAAAGAGAAGCAAAGGAAGACGGAGACTGCGTTGGATAGAGAACATACAAGAAGGCGTGAGATTTGGACTTAATAAGACAGAAGCACTGAACCTAGCAAATGAGAGAAAAAGATGGAGATAATTTATTCGCAATTATCGCCGCAAAATGTCTGGCGTCAGAAACTGATGATGACGAGGAGGGGAGAATTAATATTTATTATTAATATTTTATTATCATTACTGTTAAAATTACAATCAATTGTTCATTTATTATGTATTAATGTTTTATTTATTGTTATTTTATTTCTTGTGATAATTTATATTAAATATCATTTCCGCTTTTCAACCAATCAACCAACTCGTGACGTGTTTCTATCTTATATAAAAATAACTGACATAAAATACTTGGTTTCCTGTTTTGAATCTGAGCTTGTTAACGCCGGCTGTAGGACTAATCTCCATTTTCTCTTTAGCTTCTTTGTCTTCCTGTTTCTCTTTCAATTTCCGCCGGTTTATAGAAAGCGTCTTACTGTTTTTTTACAATATCAGCAGGATGGCTTGAAATAGGCTGAACTTACTTTGTTTTAAAGGATCCTAAATTTTAGTAGGACTGATGAAACATTACACCTTATTCTATAAATTTCATTATCAAGTAGACTATTCAAGTAGACTAAACGTTACACCTTCATTGCATAAAATACAGTTGATTTAAATATGGACTTTACGCCTTTTTATATAAATGTTAGTATGCCTGAAATAAACTTTGCACATTATAATTATTTTATAAATTTCATTGCCTGAAGGAAATAGACTAGGCTGTACCCCTCACTGTTAAAACTGCAGTCGGCTTTGTGAGGTTCAAGTTTCGAGGCGAAAATACGCCCACTAAGCTTGTTGCAAATTTGGAAAGCCGATGGCGTTTTATTTTCAATTCAATCGTGGAAAATGCGTCAAGATGTCTAAGTGTACATGCGCTAAAATATTTTTTATTTGGACTTATATGGATTTGGAAGTTGCGAATTTTCGTCGATTGACAAAACTGTTCTACTTCCTGTTGACGCATTTGACGATGTGTGGTGCAAAATCGGTTCCGGAACGCAGACGGTTCCGATTACGCCCACTTTTGGCACAACATAATGAGGCGAAGTTTAGAGCAGCTTGTTGTCTTGATAATGAAATCTGACAGAAATCAATATTTTAGTAAGCAGATAAATAGAAATCCAAGCAATCGCGGAAGCAATCTCCAGGGCATACTTATGCAGTCGTAGTTTGGACAAAAAGATATTAACGAATGAAGCGGAGCAAACAGTATCAATACAATGTTCTACTCTCAGAAACGTATTTCCCGTCCAAGTCACGTGAACCAAGCACAATATTTTTCGGAACTGTTTTCTCTCGGACCTAATAAGTTCGCCGGATGAACTTTTAAGGTTCACTCTTTTATGTTAAATTTAGATATATCGCGTTTAGTTTTAGTTAGTTTTATTTATTTATATTTAGTTATATTGTACTATTGCGTCATACTTTTACTTTACAATTTCCAACTATTTGCATCATTTACTCTCTTATATCAGAATTTCGTGATATTTGTAGGCTAATATTGCGCCAGTCTTTAAATTAGAGAATTTCTTGATTTTTTAACTTTATCATTACACGCAAATAATTTAACACGTACGAAAGAATATGTTCATAAGAAACCCAATAAATATTTGTTCGTAAGCCATTTATTTAGGTCCCTAGACCTGCGTTTCTGGGTGCAGTCTGGGACGTCAGAGAACCTGGAAACCCGTCTATGGAGGTTTAGTTACCAGTCCCTGCGGCTGTAAATGACATCAATAAAGTTTCATCGGAGCGAAAAATCCGTGAAGCCCTAAACGAGGTAATTGTATATATTTCCCGCGAAGCTGTAAATTCACTTAAATCGCCGTAGCAATGGGGAAAATAATAACGATAATTCCGCGGCCTCTGCCGAATAAACTACGTTAGAAATCTTCGCGACGTTCTCTTTCAGAAGCGCCGGATTTTCCTGCAATGGATTCCATCCGAGATATAAATGAAATGGCTTGAGAGACCCGGCTGGTTTATGGCCTGCGTGTGTATGCTGTCGTAAAGGCAGCCATCACGAGTGAATGCTTGCACCGAACATTGCGTATTATTCTGTATATTCTGTATGTCTTTTGTGCACGCAGCTGTCCCTTTGGCGCGCAAAAGTCATGCATTTCGTTGGCCAAAGTGACGTCAGCCCTATTGCTCTGTCTGGAAGCATGCATTTGTGTCGTCTAGACAGAAGGACCTTCAAGACGGTCGCTTAGGTGAAAAATGGCATGAGCCATGGGCTTCTCTGTCTGTCTGTCTCTGCATCCCTCTTTCTTTCATTTCTCTCTCTCTCTCTCTCTCTCTCTCTCTCACTCATTCACTCACTCACTCTCCGATGCAAGAAGTCGCTAGTGTTTTGATCCATTGACTCCATTATACAAGAGATCGTTAGCATTTGTATATATACATGCAGTGGATATATACAAATTATTCATATCTTTTGTTGAAAATAAATATATACATGCAGCTGAAATCTGTCTGTCTGTCTGTCTGTCCGTCCGTCTGTCTGTCTAATGCAAGAAGTCGCTAGAGTTTTGATTCACTGACTCTCTTGTACAAGATATCGTTAGCATCTGTAGGCCCTATATAATATATATATATATATACACTGGATATAGGCCTATTCTTTTGTAGGAAATAGATACACGAACTTGAATTAGATATATTTAACGGACATGTGTAGTATGTATCTAATTTGGAAACTTCTATAGGTCATTATCTTACCGTAATCAGGATAGATTATTATGTGCTGTTAATGTGCATACACAGGTTCTGGACTTGTATATAATATACTTGCATAGGCAGCTATACTGGTGCTCATAAATATACCAGAAACTCGATATAATGCAGTCTTTGGGAGCCATAACAAGAAGCACCTTATAAAGAGACCGTGTTATAATTCGGTTATCTTCTGTGGCTGAACAAAGTCAGAATTCGTCTTATAATAAAGCATGCTATAAAAGGAGTCTCCGGTGTATATGAAAGAGCAAGTGTTCGTTGGGTCTATACTTGGAAAGCTGTTAATCTATCTTAATTCTGATGCGTAATCAAGTCCGATGGAAACAACGTCAGAGGCGAAAACAGATTCCTTTCCATTCTCATTATAACTCAGTTTGATACGTTGTGTGCTGTAGAACAACAAAGAGCGTAAGCACAGGGGGGCAAGGGGCCATGACCCCTACTCAAAAATCTAAGGTAAGGGTAGAGTTGCTGCTGTTCTCCACTTTGACCCTATGACGAAACTTGTTGATGTATCTAAGTTCAGGTTTAGCTAAAAGCTTTGGGGACCTGCTGGGAAAGAAATCAGTGAATAGATGGAAGTCATGGAAAGTCATCCATTCAAGCGTGGTGAGAAGTCTTTTGCAAAGCAATGGCTTAATAAAAGGCTAATAGTAAAGAAACGTCATCAAAAAGTTCGACGAGAAACAGGTAGTCAAAGAGTCCTGATAGCAAAAAGTGGTCGTCAAACAGTTTCGGTCCAATAAAATTCGACTTAATTGGCTCTTTTTCAAACTTCTGGTTCCTCCATTGCCTCCACTTTGAAATACCATGATGATGTTCTTAAATACGCCTGATAACCATTAATTGAAGTCTTGTCAATTCAACTCATGTCCCGTCAGTTCAACTCAAGTCAAATTCAACTCAAGTCCAGTCAAGTCAACTAAGGTCTTGTCAATTCAACTCTGTTTTAAAGCCATGTTTGGTAAGCCATATATGGTAAAGCCATATGGTAAACGTTGGTAAGCGTTATATTTTGCATCTATTTCAATATTGCATGGTCCCATCCTTGATCGTAATCATAATCGTAAACTCCATCGAGATTTCTACATCGCCCAACGAAAGCTAAGTTGCGGGAACCAGCTTATTCACAGGCGCTCAGTCAAAACAAAATCGATTAGGCAAGAAGGGTTCGGTTCTAGGTTAAGATCCAAGATTCGTCAGACATGCAAGACAGTCAGACGGCTACGGTGGGTGGTGTTTGGAATTGGACTTGATAATTCCTGCACCCTGTTATGTTTTGTCCTGCGCTGCTGAACTCCTCTTTGCTCAAAGAGATGCAAGTGACTGCTTGCTATGCATTGTATTTTCATCTCTGTCCTTCGTTTGCATCGTTATTGACCGTGAATGGAGACGGATGCTTAGGCGAGAGTTCCGTCGCGTGCATCAACCAATCTTGCACCAGATGGAGAAAAGGCTCAAATAATTGTCATAATCCTCTCTGCGGACGGTATTTTCCTGCGAATTTACCAGCGGTGTGGACTGCACGAGAGCCAAGGACAGTTCTGCATCGTGGCTCTGCTAAGAGACGCTTACCGAAAGGTCGTAGGCTGCAGGAAAGGATGTAAGGAGAGACTATCGCTCATTTATTTTCAGAAAGCCACTTTCACTTTTAATATTGATTTTCACTTTTGTTTCTTTTATACTCTCACCACAGGACTTTCAATTTCACTTTTTATTTTATATTTTATTTATCGTTTATTTTCAGTAAGCGTCTTTCCTTTCGCTCTGTAGTCTCACGATTCCTTTCTTGTTTATTTATGCTAAGCGACATTTGATTTCACTCTTGATTCTCATTTTATTTTTCTCATATTTTCAATAAGCTGGTAGTTCTCACTTTCGTCAATGGCCTGCTTTAAATCTGTTTCTCGCAACAGTTCACCAGTTTTAAAGTTATCTCCGGTTTACCATACATGACTTACGCTTTATGACTCAGCATAAAGGCTTACCCAAAACGGCTTACCAAATGCAGCGGGCCATACATGGCGTGCCAAACATTGCTTTTCATATATAACTCGCCAAATATGCCCCGACATACTTATATCATTGGCTCAATGGTGGCTCCAGGATTGCTTGCGTGGCGGTGCGAGACCATTCCAAACGGGCGCCACATTCTGGCAGTCCACCATGCACAGGTCTGGTCTGAGGGACGCCGACATAGGCCTATAACCAAGAAGGGCGTTGGGCGAACCACCCCACGCTTATAGCTAAATCCGCCTTTGCATTGGCTTACTTTGATGGTTTTTATATTTCTTTCTCGTACTGCCTGTCTGCCTGCGTTTCCCTGTGCCTCTGCCGGTCAGTCTCTCTGGTATCTCTGTCTGGCACTCCTTCTCAGTGTCCTTTCTTGCCTGTCTGTCATCCATTTCGCCACCTGGCCAATAGCTGCTGATCCTACTGTTGCAGATGGCCGTGGAGATTCCTTCACATGTCAGACCCAAATGGCAATCGAACCGAAGATTCCCATCGTTACTTTAACTGCGTTTCCATGGCAACAAACATGATGGCGATGAGAGGAGACGAAACTAGCGAATAAAATAATGAAACTGTTTTTGGTGGCTGGCTGGATAAGAGCTCGCCTTTAGACGTAGCGTGTGCTGATTCGAATTCTCTGAGAAGGCCTCTGTCGTTCTGAGCACGCAACTGGGTAGCATCTTCTACTGTGCCACACGGTTATCTATTCAGTAGCGAGTTGGTTCTGTAAGTCAACGATTGCGAGTTCGAGCTTGCCTAGTGGACTCCGTCAACGACTCTAGACAAGTTGTTTGTGCACACTTGGCTCTGTTACCAAGCAGTAGAAGTTGGTACCGGTGGGAAGTAAACGACAAGTCCTGCGATGCATTGGCCCTGTGTCCATGGTGCATGATCTACGTGGGAATCATCCACTGCCTGCCTAAGAACCTTAAAGAAGGACATGAACGCCTTCCCTACGTTCTCCTATGGAACACTGGAGCTTTACTTTATCAGCTGATGCATAGCGCAAGCGGCGAAGCGGAAATAGCGCTATTTAAATAAAAGAATACTAACTGGTCTAAGTCATTCCACCATCCATTCGGGGTTGGTATATGTCTATATCTAAATATTTGCCTGACGCATTTTAAGAATCGCTCCATGATGCTCATGATTATCTAGCAACTCTAAGTCAGCATATGATCTAGAAAGGTATTTCACTAGTAGCCAAGGAGGCTCGTTTGAATTTGTTTTGAACTCCTAATTTCATAGTTTAACTCTCTTTAACCTCCCAACTTGCATTTTAATCATACATATCGACCCAAACGGATGGACTTCAAGTATTGGAGCCACCTTTGTGTACACCTGGCTTAGCCTGGTCACCTTTGGTTACACCTGGTATGGCTCGTTATTCAAGTTACGCCTGGTTACTACGGTTACACTAGGTTATATCTGGTTTATCCTGGTTACTCTTAGTTACCCGTGGTTACACCTGGTTATGTCTGGTTACCTTCGCGTGACGTGCGCTGGCTTATTGGCTTTGCTATTCGTTCTGATCAGAGGGTGTCGTGTTCCAATATGCTGTCATGCAATTGGTTCCTAACGACCCTAGGCAGAATTACCTCAGTTAAACTACAGAGCAGTCGAGCGATTAGGAGGGAGCAGGAGCGTTGGGGAAGCCAGTGAAAGTTCCGCAATGTCTATGACTTAGTGGTAAGGACAGCCAAGATGGCTGACGGAATCCCGATTTCAAGATTGCATTGTATTTTGTTGTACTGTGTTGAGTTGTGCCACCATCACCACCATCATCGTATGATCATAATTTTTGTCATTCATATAATTATTGTCATCATCAGCAATATTGTTATAATCGTTGTCGTTTACCATCACTTTTATCATTATTATCATTGTTATCATCTTCATCGTCATCCTCATCATAGTCGTCATTATCGTCATTCGTCATTGTCGTCATCCAACCCTTCCCCTCCTCTGCTCATCGTCGTCGTCATCATCATCCAACCATTCATCCTCCTCATTCTTCTCATCGTCATCTTCATCGTCGTCGTCGTAGTCATTCAATTTAATTTAAAATGCCATTTATTAAATCTTCAACAACAATAGTACAAAACACACTAAAACACTGTAAGATTAACAGTAGATGTCAATGCTCATCGGATCACCCAAAAGGGACAAGTACCGCTGCAGCCTGGGTTACCTTATCAACGTAAACACATTTCAGGGGCCCTTTTATGATAAATAATGTATTTTTTAATTATGACATATTTGTGACAAACAAGCAAAGTGAAACAGTAAATGTTGCCAGTGCAACAGACATATTTGAATTTTTCAACCTTAATATATATGCTGATCTAGTGCTATCTATTCAAAGTGTTAAAATAACTGTTCAGTTTGCACGTTTGTGAAGAGTTACCAAACACTTCAAGCAAGAAGCATAGTTCTAACCCCAATTAGTATTGCAATAGGATAAGTAAGAAAATATCAAAGAATGGTATAGATTTAACATGATTTTTTTAGGCAAACAATGTCTAATGCGAGATAATACAATGATGTTCTTGGCAAGGGTTTTTGAAAGTAAGCAATGTGCTCCTTCCATGTAAGATGCTGATCAACATATACATACACACACAAATGAATGTAATTTGAGTAATCTGCCATCAGTAGCGACTTTCTTATCATATGTAGAAGAAACAGCATGAAACTAGTTTTTTTCCAGACTGATTGAAAGTTTATTAGCTCTGAGCCACAACGAACGATATAGCTACCAATTCTCGACTCGCTCTTATAAAGAATGAGTCTATAGATGTACCAGAGATAAGTGCATTGGAATAATCTGCAACAGTAAGAATTTAAATCCTGAAGAGGTTACTGTAGTGCAGATTTGGAAAACAACGAAGATTTTAGGTTTTTGCATAACGTACGTTGTATTTTGTCGGATAATTTAGCCTTATGTGTTTGAGTAATTAATTTGTACGGAACTCTAGGGAACAGTTAGGCCAGGCTATCATTAACATGTACGAAACGAGGCGGATAGAGCGCCCGTTATTGGCAGGTGGGAGTACACGAGAGGCAGAGAGACAGAGACAGAGAGACATAGAGAGAGACAGAAAGAGACAGAGAGAGACAGAGAGAGACAGAGAGAGGCGGAACAGAGGGACACCGATCGGATGGCGAAAAAGAGAAGTTGGATGATTAACAGACGAAGGGGAAAGTTAAGCAAGGGTGCCAAACGAAGAAGGCATTCGCTGGATAACGGTCGAGGAGGAGGTTAGGTTCCGGAGTGCATAATAAAAATATAACACTGCATCTCTTAAACGGGCTACGCTCGATTAACAGACCGATGCGAATCAAAAGACTCTAATCTTGCTGATGTTGCTGTAAATTCAGTGTACAAACTTCTGATAATTATACGTGTGAAAGAAATAATCGTCGTTATGGCTCTTTATGGTCGGAAAGATCCATTCATGAACCCGTGTGCTGTGAAAGGCCTAAGACCCCCGAAGATTAAGCCGCTTATCAATAGCACCGCTCGCCACCAAGATACTGAAAGGAGATTGTGTTCACCGGCGATTCTTTGGCGGCGCAGGACTCACAAACAATCTTTCTTTCAGTACAGTTGCTAATAAATCATTAATATAAAGTAAGAAATAGTAGGGGCTCCAATATAGATCTCTGGAACGCTCCACAGTGGATATTCCTATATGTGGAAGTGCAACATTCAAAGTAAAAAAAATAATAATAATAATAACAATAAGACAATTTTTAGGGCGCCTTATAATGGCCGAGGCCGAAAAAAGGTCGCTGTACATGAGTTCAAGCGACAATAAAAGAAATTAACTGCAGTCAAAGGACACTTTAAAGTTTAAACAGACACGTTTTTAGTCCTTTCTTAAACGTATCCAGGGATGGAGCGTTCTTCACATGGTGGGGAAGGCTATTCCACGCAGTGGGTCCTGTAATCGAGAAAGAGCTTTCGCCAAACCGCGGGACCTGCAGTATGTTCCTCGACGAGGGCCGCAGCCAACATCTGTTCTCATTGTCTCCCATTCTAATACAAAATTCAGATTAGGTAGTCAGTACACCAATGATGACTTATTCCTCATATGCCATAATGTTCCTGCTTTTAAAATAAGTTTTGATGATTCACAGTGTCCCTAGAGAGAACTTGTTACTATTTATTGCCTCAGAAATATTGCATTGCATATCGAGTGATGCTATGAAAGTGGAATGCTCCCCATGAAATGCATATTGATTCGGTGATAAAAGGCTCATATTTTGTAGATATTCTCTAAGTACGTTGTACATCAGCTTTTCGAAAATTTATTTTAAAATATTACTTCTATAGATGATGAAGGGTAAAGTTTATCCAGTATTAACAAAGTAATTATTGAACATATTTGCTATTGGTGATTTCAGTAATTTTCCATGTCTTCTAATCTGCATCATCATCATCAACAGCAGCAGCATTTAAAATCGTTCATCAATGTTTCAAAATCGACCGCGTACACACACAGACAAGCAGACAGTCAAACTGAACACGCTTGTCAATACTGTCATTAATTTGTAGAAGACAGCCATCTTTCAAAACGTACCCAAAGAACGATGTCGGTCGTGTCTTTCTAGGCCGACCCAAACCGATCAATGCCAAGCAGATTCATTAGTTTCGCGAAAAGCAATTAATTATTTTTGACTCTGGTTACCCGGTTTACTGAAATAATTACTTTGCTTTATACGTATTTTCTATATTTGCAAAGTTGACAATGCGTAAATCATTAATTCGCTGAATTTCAAATTCCGTCGATTTTCTTATGAGTTTTTCGCGATGATGTCTCCAGCCATAGTCGAAAGAGCTGTCAATCAAAGCCGCCTGATAATTGCCTTACCTTAACTTATCCCCGCTTTCCTTACCTTACCGTACCTTACAGATTTCTGATATCATGTCAACTTGATTTAGTTATATTTGAAAATCTTGCCCAATATTTATTATAAAGACACTTATGATGACCAGTCTTGAAGATACTGTAACTTCCTTCTGACTAACAAATAATTTGATGAACGGTGGTTACCTAAAGACAAAACCAAACATCTAGACTGTTGTATTTATAACACAGCTTCCAAGATAGACAAGTGCTGGCTAATTTTTCATTGTCTGGATCCAAAGTCCCATGACAAAAGAAAAGCAATGCATCTATTCTGCGTTATGCTCCACTGGACAATTGGCCGAGCTCCGTGTCTTGGATTTAGGGAATTCGGGAAATACGAGGAATTCAGGGAATTAGGGAATTAAGGAAATCTTATAGGAGTAAAACTGTGATGGAAAACCCAAGGAGTTATTGAGATGCAATCGCGCTTTTGGGAATGTAAGAGAAATCGAAAAAATCCAAAAACGCATTATTCAGAGCATTAGGCTCTGACTTGGAAAGCCATCATTTAAAGGCAAGCATTAGTTTCTTATTTAAAGGACGTTTCTCGGATCTAGATAATTCGAATTTTCACTATGATTTCTGAAAAAAATCTGCGAAATCTGCAAAATAAAGTTACTGCAGAACTAGGTCTACATGGAGGTGACCTTCCTGGAAGAAAATTAACGAAATTGTATATAAAGTTCGCGCAGAACTTCATGTATAGCCTGAATGTAAAATTAAATTTTCTGGAAAGAATTCTATAAAATCTCCGTATTAAAGTTCAGTGCAGAATTTCATAAGATACAAACTGAATTTTCTAGAAAGAAATGAATGAAATAATCACACTGAAGTTAACACTTACACTTCGTGTAGGCTATGTATTTAAAATGAAATTTTCTCCAAAGAAATATAAACACAAGTGTTTTAAAGGTCTATATTGAACTCGACTGGCGTCACATTTGCCAATAGCCGTCAATCTTGACCTGGGTTCTTACGATAAGACCGAAACAGAACAGCCAAAACTTGCATCCGGATCGTTAAACAACTCGAACCCATGGCTTCATTTTTCCTATATAGGCGAAAAACATATCGGGCGCCCTTTTCATGGAACTCCTAATACCGAGACAAGTTTTACTGAACAATAAAATAACCTAGGTGGTCGAGGACGTGTTCAAACTACGAGCTGTCGGGACGTGTGCGGCTGAGCAGACATTTCAGCAGTAAAACCCCTGCAGCCGGCGCCACAACTAAACAACCAAGGGGATTTCTCTTATTGAGTCTCGGCACTTATACGAGTTATTCGACGTTCCAAACAGACATACACGTATACACAAAACCTACATACATTATGTATGCTCGTCTCTTTAAAGCAGTCTTGAACAACTCAAACCATGTATTACACCAGCTACTCCCGCCAATTAAAACCCTCAGTTATTCCCTAGGCCCCACGCCCATGTTCGTATTATTCCTCCCGCTGACAATTCAACGCGTAAATATTTTATTATTAGGATTTTGTACGCATATTAAGTTTTTCTTGTGTTTTTAAAATACTTGTAAACCGATGTGCGATTAGCTATTGGTTAATAAAGTATATACTTACTTACTTACTTACTTACTCAAGGCTATTACATAATATGCAATGTTTAATAACAAGCGTAATGTTTATAATACATATTTCTATAGTGCATGCATTAAAGTATGGTTCTTTAACACCTTTGTGAAGTTTTTGTATGTTATATTTACGTTACGTTTTTGAAAAGTTTCTATAGATGCAATCTAATCTAAATGAATATAATCACTTCTATAGCGCCGTTATCATAACGTCCAAAGCATCAATCGATGTTCCCTTCAAGTGAAATTGTAATCAAAATTGTTATCCGTTGGTGGCAAGCCAGGTCAGAGAAACGACTTTCGAAGGCGTGTAAACAAGCATGTTACCTTTACATTACACTTCTGCAAGGATGTTGCCTCAACTCTAAAGCTTCTGAGGAGTCTCTATAGACGCGCATTAATAAGCGTGTTACCTTTACCGTTTTACCCTTTATCTTCTCAATATACACGGTGTACTTGGATTTTGGAGGCCTTATTCCGGAAGGGACTGCGAGTGTGGAGAGGACACAGTTTCTTTATGAGAGTCTAGTATTTCATTCTTTCACTCCAGTTCCCGGCTATCTGATGGTATAGGTGTGCGTGTATATGCGTAATATAGCAAAGAATTTACATAGCGCATTTAGATAATCTTTCAAAAGCGATGCTTACACGGCTAACAATCTAAACAGAAACGACGTAAGGTAAACAGAGAAATACGTTGGGCTGAATCAGCTGAAGAAGAAGAAGAAGAAGAAGAGGAGAAGGAGGAGGAAGAGGAAGAGGAAGAGGAGAAAGAAGAAGAAGAAGAAGAGGAGGAGGAGAAGGAGGAGGAAGAGGAAGAGGAGGAGGAGGAGGAGGAAGAAGAAGAAGAAGAAGAAGAAGAAGAAGAAGAAGAAGAAGAGCAGTCCCTTAAGCCTGCCTGAGAGGCAGCCATGGGTTTAATATGTTAGCCACTTCATATTTCTTAGCCTTAGCATGTGAGAGCGGGGGACTAGTCCTGTTCCTCGCCGTCTGATTTTTCCACTGACAGTGTTAGGCTAGTTCACTATGTATCTGAGTTCATTAAAGAGCAGAGGTAGATCAGAAACTTAGAAACAAATTTCTGCCCTGGCAGGGATTTGAAACCCCGACCTCTCAGCTGACAGTTCATCACTTTCCCCCTGGACTATTACGCATCTCTGACTCGTGAAACAGTTCGTTTATTTAATGTACGAAGAAAGGTCCAACGCAGCAAAGACATGCTGCTTTTGAAGTCCAAGTTGAACTCCAGGTGCTTGGAGGCGGTGTTGCGTTCAGCACGCGATCGTAAACCGTCTTGCAGGGGATATTGGGCTTTCAATTGTTTAAATGCTTTTCGTTTAACATTTGAGACACTTCGACTTCGCGTGCAACAAACGACAGCAAAGTCGAATTTAGCAAATCGCCGATTAGAGAATTGCTCGTTAAGTGAAATCTACAAAACGTTATTGGACGAATCCAATATAATAACCGACAAAGAAAAGACCATTTATAGATCTCACGATTGACAGACCGAAAGAACAAAGTTGGTTTATAAAATGACATGAAAAACAGATCAAAAGGGCGAGGAACATCCAAGGGTGGAACGATAACAGACCGATAGAACAAGGTCACTTCGTAGAAGGCCTTAGAACCAGAGACCAGACAGAGAAAAGCTTTCAGTACGTCGCTAAGTCGTTGCTTTGACGTTAGTTATGACAACGGCAAATGTGGAGGTCCGCTGCCTACCGCTATTTTATCCATGGATAGTGCAAGTATGTATATATGTATGTATTTATGTATCTATGTATGCTTGTATGTACGTATGTTTGTACATACTTATGTATGTATGTGTGTATGTAGGTATTTATATATGTATGTGTGTATGTATGTATTTATATATGTATGTGTGTATGTAGGTATTTATATATGTATGTGTGTATGTAGGTATTTATATATGTATGTGTGTATGTATGTATTTATATATGTATGTGTGTATGTAGGTATTTATATATGTATGTGTGTATGTATGTATTTATATATGTATGTGTGTATGTAGGTATTTATATATGTATGTGTGTATGTAGGTATTTATATATGTATGCATGATGCATGTATGTCTGTATGTATGTATGCGTGTATGTATTTATATATGTACGTGTGTATGTATGTATTTATGTATGTATGCATGATGCATGTATGTCTGTATTCGTGTATGTATGTATGTAGGCATGCATGTATGTAGGCTTGTATGTACGTATGTGAGAGGCATTAAGACATTAGTAGTCCTAAGTGAGCAATTAGCTGACCAGTATACGCCTTTTATGGAAGCCCATGTTACCTATAAAGAACAAATTGTGTTTTTTTTAACAAAACAAATTCGCTACTGGATATGGCGTAGTATGTACATATACATGTATATAATTATGTATGTATGTATGTATCCATGCATGAAACTGAAACAGAAACAATGCAGATATGAATATAGTATGTATGTACGTATGTTTGTATGTATGTATGTATTCTAGTACGTACATATGTAGGCATATATGCATTTATTCATGCTTGTATATATGTCTGTGTGTGCATTTATCTGGGCAATTAGCGCCATTTAGGAAACGAATAACGTCTGTAAAATTACATTCATATAACGGTTTTGTTAGTTTAGAAAACTTCAACCATCAAAGTGGACTTAAGAAATTCACACAGTGGTGTTCAAACCGTTTCGGACTGAAGAAGAAACGTAGTAGTGGTAGTAATGGTAGTAGTAGTAGTGGCAGTAATAGTAGTAGTAGAAGAAGAAGAAGAAGAAAAGAAGTTATAGTAGTAGTATATATGTATGCATGTATGTGTGTATGTATCTGGCTATTTTTATAGAGCTTTGTACGAAGCTCATAAACGAGTTAAAACATGGCTAACTAAACAGTTGTAAAAATTACGATTTAATGAGTCGAAAATGTTTTTTGACCTATTTATTTGGGAAAAGTACGTATCTTAAGAGGAAGATTGTTCCAGGTGGTGATGGTGGTGGTGGTGGAGGCGGCGGTAGTAGCAGTAGTAGAAGAAGAAGAAGTAGATTAGATTAGATTAGATTAGATTAGATTGAACTGAACTGGATGGGACTGGACTGGGCTGGATCTGTTCGCACCACACTATTTTTAGGGTGGGTAAGTACACAAGAATACAAGAACGAGGGCAGCGTTCATGGTTTCTGTGTCGAAGTGTTTAATGTCCGGCCCCGTGTCCGAGAGCAAATTCATTTACAACGGTCTCAGCGGAGCAATATTCGGCGAATCGGACAACTAGCGAAAACCGAAAACGACAACGACAATAAACTAGAAGTTGTGCCATTCGGCTCTGAAGTTTTATCAAATAAACAGACTTTGGAGATGAAGGGAGACAAAGGGCATTGTTCGACCTACTCACGAGTCATCCGTGGGATTTGGTGATCGATTGGTTAGAGCCCTCGGCTTGTAACAGGGAGAGTGCGGTTCGAGCCTCGCCTGAGACGGTCTCTGAGTAGGGACCTCGGGAAGTCCTTCGCTGACAATTGCTCAGCGCTATCGATTGATGCTTAGTCATTAGATAGTGGCAGTTAATAAATGTAAAAGTAAAATAAAAATAAAATGAAATAAATCCTATACCAGGTCAAAGGCACCGTCGTCATTCGGCACATTCATTATAGTCATTTATTAAGTCTTTACCTTATCTGAACTTACCTTACTTCACCTTGCCTTGTATTATCCTACAATATACCTTACCTTACGTTACTTTATATTTCTATAACCTACTTACCTTTTGTTGCCTTGTCTTATCTCATCCTACCTTACATTACCATACCTTACCTTACAATAACTTACCCACCTTTACCTTACCTTCACTTGCCTTACTTAACCTTAAACTTACCTTAGCGTAACTTACCTTCACTCTCTTCTCTTTCTTTGCCTTTCCTTGTTTTCCATTCCCTTACCTTATCTTATTTTACCTTAAATTACCGATGATCTTCCTTTCCCTTCCTTATATTACCTTCTCTTGCCTTACATTACCTTCCATATCTTAGTCCAAATACACACAGCCGACGTGAATTTAATTTACGGATTTATTTGAGTGGTATAACAATAAACACTTTCTTGTTGATTATTTTGCAAACCCTGACGTTGAATCGGCGACCCTAAGCGAATTAGTCGCTCTCGACGCTCAGAGAGCCACGACCATTGAAAGATAAATGAACTACAACCCTTTATTGGAGTAGCACGTCAGACAACACTAGTCAGCAGCTGTTCAAGATAACGAAATTTAGAAAAAGTCTCAATCTCTGAACTCCAAGTCTGAAGCCATACACACATTCAAAGATACAAAATACATAGAGGTGCAAATGTAAAGACAAGCACAGCTGAGACAATTTTTAAACATGACGATAAAAACCGTTTCTCTACCATATTACTTGGGCTTATGAAAATGTTTATGACTTATATTCTAATATCCCAGATATACGTGTCATATTAGACCTATTATTATCTTATTTATGTCGCGCTAATTTATGAATTCACCTCAAAAGCGCTGGTAGCTGGAAAAAGATGTCTTCAATTGTTATATATACAGTGTATATATATATTTACTGTATGTGTATGTGTCTGTGTATATATGTTTATGTGCTTGCGGATGTCTGTGTCGGCGGTGTTTCTGCGCACATCGATTGCCCTATAAAGGTTGGTTTAAAGCATTTCTGCATGAATAATACCGTTGATATTGACTCATATATATTAAACTGGATTGCAATGAAAACAAATTAGACTATAGGCTACTTCACGCATATACACAAATGTACATACATACATACATACATACATACAAACATACATACATACATACATACAAACATACATACATACATACATACAAGCGTGCAAATGATTACAGATTGAATAAAGATTTAAGGCTTCGTTTTTCTTGCTTGCAAATAACGGCTTTAGGAAATCTGTCACGTTTTTCTTCATGATAAATCCGAAAGGTAAGGCGTTCAATGACTTGCACGCCTCAAAAGAAATTTATCAGAGACAGAGAAAAATTGTGGGATTACTCATATCTGTGTTGCTGAGAAAATCATTGTAGAGATAGATGTATTCTAGTTATAAAAATAATTTATAATTGAATTAGTGCAGATATCAGGTTCATTCGGATTAGTAATTGCCCTGACAATGTGTGTGTAAGGGGCTGTCAGGAAATCATATAGTCTTCAGTTCTTCTTTGTCCTAAACCTAAAAACAACAAATTCTACTTTGGTTCTTTGGCATCTTTCTCACTTTTCCCCGGTCTCCATAATTTTGTCAGTTCCTCCTCTTATCTTTCTCTCTCCTCTCCAACCCCAAATAACACCCCCATAGCTGCCACGCTGTCTCTACGTCTGACTTTTGGATCTTGACCTGGAACCGAACCCTTTTGCCTACCGATTTTGTTTTGACTGAGCGCCTGTGAATAAGCTGGTGCCCGCGACGTGGCTTTCGTTGGGCGCTGTAGAAATCTCGGATATACGATTAAGATTACGATTATGGCCAGTTTCGTTCAAACTGTTGCATGAACATCCACAGACGCGAAAACAGTACATTCTTCTCTCATTTTTCGGCACCTTTATTTTCTCACTTTTCCTCCAGTTTTCAGACTTTGCTCTGCATTCATTTGTTTTCTATCTCTTTTCTTCTTTGTTTCCGCACTGAGCTTGTGTTAGCAATTTGCAGAATTTTCTCATGTATGCATATGAATAGAGCTATTCAATCAGAAGATGACACACTTTGGAAAAACCGTTTAGTACTGTTCAGAATAAATTAACTGTGAGAGATCGCGACCGTATATGCTCATGCAATAATGTGTACGATAATGCCACAATCCATTCGAACTGATAGCGCTCTGTATAAACAAGCATGCGTCGTCTCGTAACCTCGCCCGACATTCGTATTGATGAACCGAAGATCATCACAACGGGAAAATATCCTATTTCCGATTCATTTCGAATACATCGATATTCTTTTCCGGACAGTTTTATCAGACATTGAGATGATTTCTTGTCCATCGCGCACGCATATGGCATTAATATCCTGTGACATACATCATATCTACCTGTGACATACCTGGATTTCCCTGTGAATGCATTTTATCTCCAAGTGACATGCAATAATCTCCCTGTGATATACGTTATATCTCCAGGTCATATACATCAATCTCCCGGTGACATATATGGATCTCCCTGTGACATATTAAATCTCTCTATGCATGTATTGACCTACATGTGTCATATATCTCCTGTGATATACATGTAAATGTACGTGTTTTTCTTTAGCGACCGTATGGCCTCGACCATTTTGTATTTTTCGGGTGAGGTCTTTCACCACCGCGGCCCGTTTGAATGGGCGCCAAGCCATTTAAGGTCCCAGGTAGAGACCGTGGTAGCCCGAGATTCAAATCTCTGAAAAATGTCACGACTGTGACGAAAACCCATACATTATATCTCCCTGCTATATGCATTATATTTACTTGTCACAATAACTGATTCAAGGTGAAACTTAGACCATAAGATCAACTAATTTCTTCATCTTAATCCAGCCATCTATTTTAGACGAGAAAAAGTGTGAACTTTCCCGCGACGAGTCTTCTGGAAAGCAGAAATTTTTATAAATTACAAAGTACCTACCTGCTGTTATGAAGATTTATTTTTGAAACAACAACACAATTTGTCACAGTTTCGTGCATCTTTTTCGCTCTAGACTTCTGGCCTTGCTTTCTTCTTATTCCTGTTCAGTGCGAAACCTTTTCCTCCCTTTCCTATCCTTCCTCCACTTCCTTCTTCGTCTCCTTCTTATTGCATCTCCATTTGAGTATCAACGAATTGGCGATAATTTCTCGCAGCTGATCGTCTCAGTTCACAACAGACATCTTTGAAAGGCATCGACAGCTGAAACATCAGATGCACATATAATCAAACAGATGGAACCAAACAAACCAGAAGGCAGCAAACAGACAGACAGACAGGTAAACAAACATAAAATCAACCATAAAGAGACATAGAAACAGGCAACTGAACATGCAAGCTAGCAAACACAGAGAGATGAAGACAGACAAAGACGGGCACAAATCCACAGACATCCATCGTCCACACACATTCTTGTTGGCTTACGTGTAATCGTAATCGCGACAATTTCTAAAGCGCTACTTTAAAGCTAAGCGCATGGCACCAGCTTATTCACGAGCGCTGCGTCAAATCAGAGGAGTTGTCCAAAGAGGCCATGTAGCTTGTGAGAAGTTCCTAAAAAGAGCTATGCAAATGTTCAGATAAACGCACATCCACTCGTCCAGACTGCCACAGACAGTGCGCTGCGGTTGGCCGAAGGGCCGGACTACAGCCGGGCTTGATCCATCGCCCGACCGTCACGTCTTCCCGTTCAGCGGACCAATACTCGCCTTGAACCGACGCATTTGCCAGAAACGCAACGCCGTCTTTGCGATGCATTCGTCTTGTGGACAGAATCGCGGCTGGTTGTACTTGCACAGCACTCGACTGTATGTTGTCTGGACTAGTTAGGCTCTGTTAAGTTAAGCTAAGATTCGTCGCATAGTTCTCCACCCGATGATCGCTTTCGAAGAAACGTTCAATGAGGTTCGTCACATTCTGCAGTGTTTGTTACTAGTTTTATGGTCGTAAGTTGTTTGATGCAACTGTTTGCTACAACTTTTATGGTCGCAGGCGTTGTTGACGTGGTTAAGTCTGATCGAATTCTCGTCTTTAAATAAATAAATGAATTGACTTGGTTGAAAAAGAATTGAACGAACCTGATTCTTGAGCTTGCTAAATTTTCACGGTAGATCGTGTCTTGTCTTCAATCGTCCTCGAGCAGAGGATTGGCTGCACCACAGACATTTTGTGCCATCTGCTTCTGTCCCTCGTCTCTTGTAATAACTGGTCGAAGAGTAATTCAGTCCACGCCTTGATGCTATCGATCCATGTCATCTTGGGTCTTCCTCGAGCTCGGGATCCGGAATTGTGCCTTGAATGATCTCTTTCTCTAAGCCCTCATCCGTGGCACATGCCCGAGGTATGACTGCTTCCTCTTTTTGATTAATCCTAGCAGACTCATCTTTACGGTCGATATTACAAATCAATCGATGACAAACTGTTCAAGGAAAACTGAATTAATTTTTAATAATGTTTGCTTTATGTTAATCTGTCTATAGTTTGTTGATTTAACTCTTTGAACATTTTTTGCGATAAGTAATCTTGTAAAGGCCTTTATCAGTATTTATGTTTTGTTTTTTTGTTTATAGTGATCTGTGTTAATTTTAAAAATAAATTTTTATAAATATGTATAATCTATTTTTGATAGATTTTTCTAATCCTCTACCTACGGCAGTCTATCTCAAGTTTATTAACAGCATTTTATTCATATTTTATTAATTTTATCAAGTTTATCAATTGCATCAAACTACAAATTTTACTGCAATCTCGATTTTTGGCGTTAAATAAATTCAGGGTTTATGAGACAACAAACATTTATTGCGTGTCTCTTTTTCTAAAATAATCCACCGGAAAGAATCGAATTCGTTTTTGACCACTTAATATAGCGCATTTTAAAAACCCCACAAGAGCGCTGTCTATGCTAGCCTTAGTGGTGTTACAATTCTATAAGAAGAAAGTTCAAACAATGCTGCCATTCGTATTCAGATAACTAGAAGAGTTACCACTGGAGCGCTCCCGTACACACGTAGAACCACACAGACGGATCCTATCATTGTTGACAGTTAACACCTTCTTCAGAGGGCTTGAAAAAAGAGGCGTTACACAAATTTTCTTTTACACAAATTTTCTTTTACAAATGCAAATTACGATTACAAAAGCGTGGTTCTCGTGTATGCAGATCGTTCATCTACCTTTCAAGAATAGGACTCACTGTATAGGTCGCATGGCCCCTATGGTGGATCCATGGAACTCTCCGAGCATGCTTCCCTCCCTCCAAGTTTAGAAAGTAATTGCAAATAACAAAGAGCAGGTGTGCAAAGATGGATTGAAAAGGGCTACACTGGCCATTCCCATATCTCTTAGACTCTTACTTTAAACCTCGGGCTATAGCACTGTCCTTAGTATACACGGGACCTTAAGTGGCGTGGCATTCATTTAAAATGGCAGCGGTGGTAAAGGAACCCAACCGATAAATTCATTGAAAAATGAGCAAGGTCAAGGCCATACGGTCGCTATAGAAAAACATGTAATTTACATTTACTTCTGTTGCCCATGGCCTGTCGGTTTTCGACCTAGCAACTCCTAGGGATTGCAGTTTTTGACTATAGTTTCACTTGCAGCGACCATCGATTGATGCTTATTGCATTATGTAAATGGCGCTTTAGAAGCCAATGGTTTCGAAACTCAGGTGCTTCGAAGGACTACGTCAGACGTGGCTTCCTTTTGGAACCCCCAGCGCATGAATTAGCACTGAACTGTCGATTTTGTATTGAGAATTCAGGATTGAATGGCGAAAAGCCGACTTCATTCGTATGTACGGTTAAAGCAAGTCCTCGGGCAACCAGGAAATTTTCAGTTTGCAATTTCCATTTCAGTGTTTTCCTGTATTCTCGGATTTCCCTCTTGGTTTTACCCCGGATATTGGCATGCAGAACGATTAGCTTATGCTAAACAGCGACCATCGATTGATGGATGCCTTGAGCATGTATAATTAGTATGACACCATAGACGCTCTCAGATTACGTTCCTTACCTATAAATTAATTTTTTAAAGACCTTTGACATCACTTCGGCTAGAGAGGCGCACTTCCTAGAGGTATACTGAGTACGCAACGAAAATGTTCAGTAACGTTACAAGTCAGTGGCGGATTTAGCTTTAAGCGTGGGGAGGACGGTTCGTCCCCCTCCTCGTGCCCCTTTTAGTTATATGCCGGTGACCCTCAGCCCAGACCCGTGCATGGTGAACTGCCAGAATGTGGCGCCCGTCTGGAAATGCTCTTGACCCTCATGCAAAAAATCCTGGATGCGCCACTGTTACAGGTACATTGCATCATTTTTGTCAGAGTGGTAGTACAGTGATCTATTCGGTAGCGCGCTGGGTCTGTAATCCAACGATTGTTTGGTTCGCACCTGCTGAGCGGAAACCATGTAAAGACAGAAGGAAAATTTCCGCGCACTCTAGTCTCGCGCCTTAGACTTGGATTTACTGCTCTTGTGCGCGTAGAAATTTAATAATACAAAATAAATGCAATAGCAAATAAAATAAATGAACAGACTGCCTGATTCGAAATGAGGCCAGCCGAGAGAAAGATTAGCGAAGACATTTATTCTCCTTTCAGCCGATACACGTCGTTTGCTTCGATCGAGGAGAAACTTCTTGCAATCAAGTGACTTATGACGGTGGCTGCTTAATCTACTTCAGCCGAGGTAAATCGATGAACGCCTCAAAGCTTCAGTCAAGACAGAACACTGGCTTCAGCATTGCGCCGAGAGACAAATAGGCAGACATATAGACATACAGACAGATAGACAGACAGACAGACAAGCAAATATGTAGCAAAACAGGCAGACCGAAGAAAAACAGACATGTAAAAAGAGTGAGGCATGCCGATAGACAGACAGACTGAACAGCTAAATGCTAAGGCGGTCATCTACAGACTGGATGATATACAGGCAGCCAATATGCATGAATAGATATATTGAAAGAGACAGAGACAGTGTGTGCGTGAGAGAGAATAATAATAATTGTTGTTGTTGCAGTAGTAGAAGTAGTAGTGGTAGTAGTAGTGGTAGCAGTAGTAGTGGTAGTAGCAGTAGTAGTAGTAGTTCAAGAAAGAGAAGTAGATAAAGGAGGAGGAATATGAAAAGCTTCAGATGGACTTGAAGGTTATAGAATGAATGGGCGAAACAAGAACACAGTCAGAAACAAACGAGGTAAAAGGCGCACAGAGAAGAGATGGGGAACTTAGACAAACAAAGAGAGACCGGAAGAAGAGACGGAGACACGGAAGAGAACAGAGGACATAGGCAGGCGGATAAAGTGGCAGACTGAACATGGAAAACATAGAATAGACAAACGAGATTGGAAAGGCAACAACATATTTCCAGCCGAGTGCTGAATCGAATACTCAGTTTATTGGCGAATCGTAGCAGTTTGCTTGATTTAAACTCTCGGCTGCTCATTCATCCTTCCTCTGCTATAGCCTTCGAATGCAGGCAAAAACAGACCCGAAGTATATATCTCCCTCCTGTCCAGTCCCGGCCAGGAAGACGCCTTTACAGGCGTTTGAGGAATCTGATCGAGAAGAAAGGGGATTTGGCAATCATTTGCCGATCCTAGGAAATCGGGACGTGCCTAAATTTTAGCGGCTGTCAGGGTAACATAAAACTCGTCAGATGGCGTGATATGATGCTGTTATGATATGCAGAACTTGTTACGCGTCTATTTGCTGCGGCCCCGAAATGCAATTGCATCCCGAAAATTGGTTTCATCAAATGCTCGTGACGGAATTCAGATTTCAAGACATTCGTCAGGCGGCTGCCCACAGGTAAACTGGAGAAACTTTGTCCATGACACCTTTCTGATTGGATGGCCCGCAGTCACATGACAGCGACGTCATCTTGCTGCATGCTATTTATTTGCATTGGATATCTGAGCATCGTTTGTTTTTCAGATAAACTATGCATGCATACACGCATGCATGCAAGGATGCATACATACGTACGTACCTAGTACATATATACACATACATAAACATACATTAGTACATTAGTCTGAACCTAGGTTTTAGCTATCTAGCAACAGGTCAGTATCGAAAGAAAGCAGCATTCTAAGGAGCACATTGTGGAGTTAGCAATGTATTAGGATATGATGGAAGGCAGTTGTTCAAGGCTTTAAAGGTCAAGGTTTGAACTTAATGCGCCATTCAGCAGGAAGCCAGTGAGTCAGACGGAGGCGATCTAATGTGATATGCAATACCGCATTCGCGAAGTCTAGTCGATAATCAATAAACGCACAAGCTCCAGTTTTAGCCATGCCATCAGTCAGATGTGACGAAATGCCCTGGAGTGGTAAAAAACGAGACCTGCAAGCGGAAGATACGTGTAAATCCATAGTGAACCAGTTATCAAAGGCGATATCAATAGCTTACATTTTGTCCGATAAGGGAATTTTGGTTCCTGCGAGATGAATGTGAAAAGCCAGACTGCATACACTGGTGGGTTGAATAAAAATGGTCTCTGTCTTATCCGGGTTGATTGCAAGGTCATCAATGCAGAACCAAATGTGAAGATAAAACAAGCAGCGTTCGGGTTTAGTCTTAGATGAGGGTTTCTGTGGCAGATAAAAGAGAGACGTAGAGTTGCGTATCATCAGCAAAATTGCTAGACCTTTGCGTTATGCATGTGTGCAATACGAAAAATCGGCGAAATAGAGACAGAAAAAGGAAGAGATCCCAAAAGTGAACCTCGAAGCTTGTCTGAACGACTGCCAACACGATCGGAACGAGATGCGTTTATTGCAATTTGTTAGAACGACCACTGAGTTAAGAAGATATCCAGAGTAGAGGAGAACTTGAAACTATAGGCCTATATGATGTATTGAATCGTGACAACAAAATGCCCTGATCTACAGTATCAAATGCAACAATCATATCAAGAGATATAGAAAGAAATATTTTACCAATATCCATTTAATGAAATACCACATTACGCGTGCCAGTGTGAGCAGTCTCAGCTGAATGATGTTTAAGAAAAACGAACTTAAAGGGAATAAAATTCCGAGATATTACATGCCTCTGAAGACTTATAAGAAAGAGGAGATATAGGCGTTTAGAATGTTGTCATGTTATGCGATGTTATGTCATGTCATGTTATGTCATGTTAACTACTATTTCAAAAAGGTAAGCGTGATTGACAAGCTGCGATATACAACGATTATGTTTCTCAGCAGCTTTAATGTAAAGGCGTTGATGCGTCTGTTTTAGAGCTCTTGGTTGTCGGACGGTGATTAGCATTCTCGTCACCGTTCCCTCGGATTCGAGAAATCGTCAAGGTTTCAACGAGATATCGCAGTCCGAACGAAAATCGACCGTCTGTTAAGTCGGAAATTACCGCAAGAAGTGACAGACGGTAAATAATTCCTCTGATTTGAGCTGGGACGATAGACGACGTTTGGTCGATCGTCTGCAGCTTCGAGTCTCAAATGACCAAAGCAAACGACGATAACGTTTTCCCTTAGACAGACGGTAAACGGTGTATGATCATGATTAGAATATTACTCAAAGCGCGGCTGACGGTAACCTATTCCTTTCGATCGACTGTAAACGGTGATCCAGCTTGCAGCGGTAAACGGTGTTTGGTCTATCGTTTGCAGCGCTGAATCGAAAATTAACAGGAGAAGCAATCGACAATAAACGGCTCATCGACAGTGAACTGTTAGGCCATGGGTTCTGATGTGTGAAAATTACTCGAAGACGATAATTTATTCGCTTGATCCGGATTGCGATAATAGACAGTTCATGGATAGTAAACTGTATTTCGCCGTGGATTTCGATAAGTAAGAACTTACTGGAACAGTCCACCGACGGTAACTTATTCTTTAATCGACGGTAAACGGTATTTGTCCACCATGAATTCCGATCAGCAACGGCTGTACATCTGCAACCGCACGGCCAACGAAACCCGCCAAACGAACGCCTGTGTCCTGGCTCCCTACAGCCCCCTGATGCACTCGAACTACGCCGTCCTGATCTACGGGCTCCTCTCCCCCGCCCTCATCCTCATCACCATAGTAACGAACCTTCTCGTCTGCCTCGTACTAGCGCGCAGGAACATGCGAAGCCCTACGAACGCCATACTCATCGCAATGGCCGTCTCAGACACCCTGACCGGGATCTGCCCTCTGCCCTGCTTCCTCTACTTCTACACGGCCGGGAGGTACGACCGTAGCTTACCCTACGACTGGTGCTTCGTCTACGTCTGTCTGACCGACTTTCTGCCGACGATCTTCCACACGGCGTCAGTCTGGCTGACGGTGGCACTGGCAGTTCAGAGGTACCTGAGGATCTGCCACAGCTTCTCCTCTGCGGGAACCGGACACTGGTGTAATTGTATGGACACCGTCAAGGTCATCGTTGCCATCTACGTCGCTGCTCTGCTGCCGCAGCTCAGTCGATTCTTCGAATCCAGGTGAGCCTTTGCACAGTCATACAGGTATACAGGTATTAAAGGCGTCTAGGGTTCACCCACAGGGGCGTTGACCTAATACGCCATTTGCACCTGAAGTAAAGAAGAGGGCATGCTACATCGTCAGTCAGCAGACGCCATTGAGTTCTTTCTTCTGGATATTGACCTGATTGCGATTTGGTTTTGTTGCGCCATCGGTTGATGCTTTGTGCATTAGACACCGGCGCATTAGAAGTTATTATGTAATTAATAATAATAGTAATAATAATAATAATAATAATTATTATTATAATAATAATAATTATAATAATACTTATAATAATAACAATATAATAATAACAGTAGTATTAGTATTAGTTATAATAATAATAATAATAACAATAATGACAAACCTTTACATCTTCTCCAATAAGTTTTTAAATCTCGAGGGATCATGTGTACCTGGGGTAAAATAATAATAATAATAATAATAATAATAATAATAATAATAATAATAATAATAATAATAATAATAATAATAATAATAATAATAATAATAATAGTTCTTGAGAGACTTCTAAAGGCATTGTCTAGATCTCCATATATAAAAGTACATAAATCTATTCCCTTAGTTTTATAATTTGTCCCGTGGATAGCAAAAAGCAGTATTGCTTTCGTCTTGCAATATAACTGCGGAAAGCGAGGCTTAATCTCGCTGTGCTTGTATTAAAAGGACCTAAAATGTCACAGTCGTGTCATGACATTTTTTGTGGCATGGTCGTGTCATGGTAGTGTCACCGTCATGTCGTATCATGTCTTCGTGTCATGCACAATAAAACTGACTAAATGAGCGTTTGACAAATGGAAACGGGCCTTAGAAGACAATTACTAATCGCTACTGCGCTTGGGATTAAATTATCTGGGCAGACAATGTACGATCTAATTCTAGACTGTGATGAAGTACAATGGGCATACAACAGAGACCCAATCTCTCCAAAGATATTCATCACACAGTTAGAGAGAGAAAGAGAGACAGAGAGAGAGACAGAGAGAGACAGAGAGAAAGAGAGAGACAGAAAGAGTGAGAGACACAGAGAGAGAGACAGAGAGAAAGAAAGAGATAGAGAGTAAACGGAACCGGAATCACAGTCCACGGAATCAGAATCAACAACCTAAGGTTTGCAGATAACAAAAACCTGTTGTCGAACAAAGAAAATTCACGCAGAAAAATATGGAAATTCTATACAAAGAAGGAAAGGATGCGGGATTAAAAATGAACAGCAGTAAGGCAAAGCTGATGATATTTGGTGCTGAGAAAAACGAGATCCCCGTGGAAGCAGGTGGTGAAAGGATCGAGTATGGGCAAATTTGTGTATTCGGGAAGCCTGATTACGTGGGGCAATGACTGTAATTACCTTACAGTATTAATTGTGTCTGATAAATGACCTGCTGTAAATAAACGATATGATTTGTGTCGACAATCTTTCGTAGTTGTCGGGTTTCGAACCGTCGACTCGCCCATTTTGTTGCCTAGCGTTGACTCGAATGAAGGCACACGGTTTTTGATTTTTAGAAATTATAGTTAAACGAACATTTCAATCACAGTTTTTAATCGCACGAATAAACGACATTTTAAACTTAAACTTTCTGCTTACATCAGACCAGTACTACAAATCATCAGGCTCTCTCAAGTTCTTCCCCCCATTTCTCGTCAAGACAGCAACCAGTACAAACTGGTTATCACCGGCCTTCCGTTATTACGTAATCATGGGTTTTCCAGAAACCCGCTGATTCATCACAATCTTGGATTGTCGTTTTCTCGCGCGAGAGTTGCTAAGTATGGTCGGGTTCTGGCCCACCTCAAAACAAGGGCGGGTTCTGGCCCACCTCAAAACAAGGGCGGGTTCTGGCCCACCTCAAAACAAGGGCGGGTTCTGGCCCACCTCCAGACAAGGGCTGCTTCTGGCCCACATCCAAACAAGGATGGGTTCTGGATCACCTCCAAACAAGGACGGGTTTCAACTCACATCCCAAAAGCTTGTACATTAATAAAAAATTAATAATAGATATGATTTAATATAATATTTAGTAAAAGATCTCGCAACGTATAGTCACTGCTTAAATATAGTAAGTTTCATTATAAGCGGTATCTAGCTCAATAAAGCAATAATCGTGCTATAGATGTATTTAGATTAAATTCTGAGGTTGAGTTCCTTTAGATTGTTATTGTTTTGAAGCGTTGGCGCCTTCATGGCGCATTCGTTTGCTCGATCTCTGCTTATACACGTCTTATAGTCACGCATATACATGCGTATCGATATAAACCATATATTTCTCAATAAATACGATAAATATGAATGGTCTGTAAATGTAATTAGATGGAAGAATGGAATTCCTTTAGATTATTGTTCTGAAGCGATGGCGCCTTCGTTTGCTCGGTCTCTGCCTGACGTCAGCAGGGTACCACCCACCAATCACCCCACCCCACCACGTGTTCGATGCATGCCAGCCAGCACGTGCTGATCAGTGCGTGGACAAACCAATAACCCGATGACACATGAAAATTTCCTTTACAATTTGCTGGCTAATACGTTCACAATTTGCTTTCAGTGTAAACTAATAGAACATAATGCCATTAAGCATCTTATCATCATCATCATCATCATCATCATCATCATCATCATCATCATCATCATCAATAACCGTGGGCTCAATGCCCGTAGGTGTCCGATGCCCGTTTCACAATGTGTCTCCACTCGATTCTGTTTTGAGCCGCATGTCCCAGTCTCTGCAAGTCCGCGCCACACCACTCCTCAATGTCATCCACCCACTCTCGATGTGGTCTGCCTCTCTTGTTCGTACCTTCCATAATTCCAAACATCAGAGTCTTAATATTTCTGTCATCCTTCATTCTACAGATATGTCCAAACAATCCAAGTTTTCGCTGAATAACCTTCTGCAGTAGATTCTCGGTTATAGCCACTCTTTCGTAAACCTCTTCATTCCTAATCTTCTGAGTCCATCCGATCCTTAGGATTTTTCTGTAACATTTTCTCTCAAATGCCAAGACTCTCCGTCGTGAGTCTTTTGTCAGGACCCATGTCTCACATCCATACATCACGGTGCTAAATACACATGTCTTTAATACCTCCAGTTTTGTTTTCATGCTGATTGCTCTGCTCTTCCAAGTTTTATCCATTGCTTTCAACACTGCTATTCCCCTCGCTATTCGTATCTTTATTTCACTTTTGCAATCTAGGTCATATGTCATATTACTTCCAAGATAAGTGAACCTCTCTACATTCTCCAGCTGCATTCTTTCAACCACTATCTGCTGGGTGATATTTTTGTCGCCAAATACCATTGTTTTTGTCTTATCAAAGTTCATGTACAGTCCATATTTCTTTGCTTCTTCATTCAGCATTTGTGTTGTGCACTCCAGCTCTGTAGGTCCCTCCTCCAATATGTCCACATCATCTGCAAAACGTAAATTGTTTATGCATATTCCCTGAACTGATATTCCTTTGCTCTTGACCTTGTCCATTGCTCTTTCCAAATCTGTTATAAACACCATGGGCGATATTGGATCACCCTGTCTCATACCCCTGTTGGTTCTAAACCACGGTCCCAACTTGCCACATGTCCTGACCGCCGCTTGTGAAGTACCATTTATGTCTCGTAACAACTGAATCAGTATGTTGTCAACCCCATACGATTGTAGAACGGCCCATGTCACGTTCTGGTCTACACTGTCAAATGCCTTCTTAAAGTCTACAAAACAGTTGTATACCTTTTTATTCTTTCGCCTTGCTTTTTCTGCTATTAGTCTTAAAGCCAAGATTTGTTGTATCGTGCTTCTATCCTTCCGAAATCCCGCCTGCTCATCCGTCAAGTATTCCTCCATCTGGCTTCTTAATCTTTCCGCCAATACCATCATCAGCACCTTGCCCAGGTGGCTTATCAGCGCAATGGTGCGGTAGTTGTTACATTCCAATGGACTTCCCTTTTTGTAGATCGTTACCAATATCGACTTCTTCCACTCTTCCGGTGCTTGTCCTTGCTCTCATGCCATGTTACATAACCTGTGGATTTCACCCAACAGAAGATCTCCTCCATGCTTGATCATTTCTCCCGTGATGTTGTCTCTACCAGGGCTTTTATTGTTTTTTAACCTTGTTATCGCTTTTTCAACTTCCTCTAACAATATGTCTGTGTTTGTTGCCGTCGTCGGAGGGGAGATAGCCTTTAGTTCTTTTATTACCTCTCTAGTAAGATCTTGATTTGGCTGTTCGCTATATAATTCACTGCAATATTCCGTCCATCGCTGTATTATATCTTCCTTTGTTGTCAGCATTTTATCCTTCTCGTCTTTTATTGCTGTGAGTCTCGGTTGCCAGTTTCTGTTTACATTTCTTATCATTTTGTAGACTTCTCTGCTTTTGCCTTCTCCAAAGTTCTTTTCAATTTCCTTGCATTGCTGTTCCAACCATTGTGCTTTATCCTCTCTTGCTGCCTTCCTCACCCTGCTGCAACTCTCCTTGTATTTCCGTTCTGCTACCTGTGATGTGTCTCTTTTGAGTTTTAGCTCCCTCTTTTCCTGTATCAACCGCAATGTCTCCTGTGTTATCCACTTTTGCTTGATCTTTTCTTCTTCCGGAACCGCCTCCTCTATCGCATTGTTTGTAGCTGCAGTTAGTTTTTCTGTTCTGCTTTCCAAGTTCTGCTCTTCCTCAAGTTCTTTTAAATTCCTTCCTAGCGCCTGTTGGTACTTGATCCTGGTAGACTCCTCCTTCAGTCTTTCAATGTTCCTTCGCTTTACAAAGCATGGCTCATGCTTTTTCTTTAGCTTCAGTTTGATGTTTGCCATGACCAAGCTGTGGTCCGAGTCTATGTCAGCACCTTGAAAAGTACGGCATAGTTGAACTGCTGTGTTCCACTTTCGTCTTATTAAGATCATATCAATCATGTTTCTTGTTTGTCCATCACTGGAGCGCCATGTCCACTTTCGACATTGTTTTTGTTGGAATCTTGTATTGCAGATGGTCAGGTCATTGTCTACCGCAAACTCCAGTAGTCTTTCACCCCTTTCATTCCGGTCTCCGAAACCATATTTGCCCATAACTCCTTCCCATCCCGTTCTATCAGTACCGATTTTAGCGTTCCAGTCTCCTCCAATTATGAGTATATCCTTCTTCTGTACCTCTCCTATCAGCTCTGTCAACTTTGAGTAGAAGTCTTCAATCTCCTCTTCACTGCTTTCAGCCGTTGGTGCGTAAACCTGAATTGTTGTTATGTTGAATGGTTGTGCACTGAACTGTGCCAGCATCATCCTTTTGTTCACGGGTCTGTAGCGGATGAGTGCATCTCTGGCTCTTTTGCTGAGCAGAAATCCCACTCCTGCCTCATGTCTGCTGGGATCTCCAGACCATATTATTCCTCCATTCCTCATCTCGCCTGATTGTGTCCAACGCATCTCTGATATCCCAAGTATGTCGCATCTGTATCTTGACATTTCCTCTTCCAGCAGCTCCAGCTTCCCTGCCGCCCATAGGGTGCGGACATTCCATGTGCCCACCGATATCATTTCTCTTGCGGGCTTCAGACTTTTTCTTTTGGTAGCTAATTTGTCGATCCAACCCCGATCGCTCGATTGGTTCCGCGGACCTTGTTTTACCGGGGGACGTCCGAGCCGGCATGTACTTGCATCCTTTTTGTTTGGCATCAGATTTCAATCGTCTTGGTTTTTACTGCCAGAGTATCGACACCCATCTGGCAAACCTTCCTCCTTTATCCGGGCTTAGGACCGGCGCAAGGGACTGCTGGCTTGCAGTCCCCTGTGGCGGAGTTAAGCATCTTATAACTCCTACTAAATACTCTTACTAAATACCTCTCCAAAGCGCTACGATCGCTAACCTTAAACATGTTAGAGTTTATTACGAACAAGTTCATCCGTAGCAAATAATGTTCAGATTACTGGTAACATCGCTACTGTCGGGCTATCACACACGCATAGATCCCAAGCAATGGAGTCCTCGGGCACGTAGGGAACATATTTCAGAACTTTGGGCAGATTATGGCATCGTCAAAGAAATCATCAAGTGTGCCTGAGCAAGGAGATCACAAGTGCGAAGCTCCGGGTGATAAACGATGTGTGACCACTTAAACGGTCACGCACGAGTAATCAGATCGATTGTGCATCCACGTAGAGCGGATACGTGCAATATTAGACGTACCGATTGAACCCAGATGAAGTTGGCGCCTGAGAAGAGCTTCATTTTCGGATGAACAGATGATACCAAGACAGCTTAAATCTAGAATAACCATTACCAAGACAGTTTGAATCTAGAATAACCAATTCCCCATCTCCCAATATCCTTTAAATCAAGACCCCTCCACCTACTCTGGCCGTGCATGATTCCGCCTTGGCCGCCAGCGAACCTTCACCCGCAATTCGGGTTTAGATCTACTGTCTGAACGCGTAAAAAGAGCCTCGAATAACATGAAATGGAGTAAAATTGATGACCAGTTTCAGGTCAACACGGACCATGAACTCTGAACATTTTGTCAAGTGGTTGGGACTCCGTTGGTTGGGCTCTACCCCTCATCCGGGAGAGGGTTACTTCCCAACAGCTCATCAGTACAGTAAAGCCAAGTAATATTGGGGTAAAGTAATCGTTCAACTACTATCAGCCTCTTTCAGCTGATAGAGTAATTGTCCCGAGGTTGAAGGATATTTCAGTTAAGGCGCAGCAAGCAGACACACTTTCTTCGCTGGTTACGTGGCTAGACAACGAGTTGTCGGTTTGAGCTTCAAATTCCGGACGCAACAATGAAAGACAAACGCATTAATAATCAGTTACTGTGGAAAATATTTCATTTATTTATTGCACTTATTACGCGTGCAATGTCAGTAAATCTGAATCTGAGGCGCGAGACAGCTCTGCACGTAAAAACTAGCCATGGGTCGTTACACTCAGCAGGTTCGAACTTGCAGTCGTTGGATCAGAGATCCAACGCACTACCGAAAAGATCACTATATATTTCGGCAGTGACCTGGTTTCGAACTCGGGTTACAGGGTCATAAAGATAAACTCGACCACTGTGCCAGTTTACCTCCAGGTTGAAAGTCGACGGTTTGTGAACAGCGCAGGTGCGTCCCATTTGGCAGGAAAACCAAAGGAAAAGAAAGTTACACTGAAAGCATCGTTGCTCTTTTATCACTGAAGCAGGGTGTGTTGGGATTTATGCAGACAAGGAAACTGTAAATCAATCATGCAATTCGGTTCTTACACTCGCCGGGATAATGGCGCTGAAGTCTGTAACGAAGTCACGCTTGAAGGGACTAAGAGAGTTGCTTTGACAGATACAAAGCATCCGAGGAAACAGCAAGGGCCCTCTATATCGGAGACGCAGCTGAAATGTCAGTTCGTTAGAGAGAACGAATGGACTTTGATTTATATGAACAAGAAACATATTCTGCTGCTCTGGTTAGCTACATTGGTTAAATCTTACATCAAGGCGCCTCTTGGCGTGAGGGTGCCGGTTTGCATACCAATACCAAAAGTAGTTATGTTTCAGAGATTTAAATCTCGCGCTAGCACGGTCCGTACACGGGGACCTTAAGAGGCGCGGCACCTGCTCAAACGGGCAGCGGTGATGAAGGGTCTCACCCGATTAAATCATTGAAAATGAACAGCATCGAGGGCACACGGTAGCTATAGAAAAACATGTACAGTTGTACAGTTACATTTACCCTCTATGATCTGTTAAGTAGTCACGCTTCAACGCCTTTCAAGGATTCTTAAATGGCGCTATACAAATATTCAGATGCATAAATGCATATTTACATGCATACATGCATGCATGCATACATACATACACTAGATAATATGCCTCCATGTATATACATATGGCTCCATGTATATATGTATACATATATATACATGGAGGCATATATACATATATATATAGATATTTCTATAGCACCTTTTGGGAATCTTTCAAAAGCGCTGAAGTGCGGCTTTCAAACACCCAAGGGGCCACGTCTCATTTGGTTTGGGATTGAAGTCCCTTTCGGCCAAAAAAGCAATCCAACAAGACACATTTTAAACCACCCAACACCTGCTCGTGTACCGACAAAAGATCGATGACAGTCTGAGTTGGCCCAGATTTTCTTGTATTCAATGGAAGTTCTCCAACAGGTCCTAACCTGAAATGCGTGGAAGCCTATTTACGATCGTTTCTCTGTTAAGAAACGGATCAAATGTTTTTAACCTCATTTGCTGGACGGACCATAAAATGTGCAGCAGAAGAGTTGACATCTGAAATCCGTTACAGGAGCTAAATACAGGCCGAGGCAAGGCGAAGATAACGAGAGCTTCAGGGGATTTTTCTAGACTGGCGTTTATCTGAACAGACCATCAGTCAAGCCTCAAAGTAAAAGCAGCTGAAAATGCTAAAAGAGTTAAGCTTGGTTTGGTCTTTTTCTGTCTCGGGGTATCGCAGACAAACACGGATGACAAACACGGAATCTGACAGAGACAAGCACACAGCCACAATACACAAAAAGAGACCCATAGACATACAGACACCCAGACAGACCGGCACATATATAGACAAACACACAGAGGGAAAGGATAAAAAGAAATGAAGAGAGAAAGGGAGAGCAAGGGAGAAGCAGCGAAAGACAGAGCAAAACAAATAGACAGAAAGAGACTTAAAGCGAGAAGAGAGAAAGAGAGAGAGAACAAAATAGCAGGACGAAGGTGAAAAGTAACCTAGAAAGGAAGAAAAGACACGACAGATTAACAAAGAAGAGAATTGCGAAAGGGAAAGGTAGAAGAAGAGCAGCAAAAACAGAAGAAATCCAAGGACAGAAGGATACACAAAAGTTGACGACAGATTAAAATTGTCTAAATTTCAAAGGCGAAAGATTGTATTTGGAAACGCTTTTGCCCACTGATTGGGGACAAGGTAGAAGAACAAGATTATAGAGGAACAGCATCAGATATTAAAAGCAGACATACAAATAGAGGTCTATTGTTATTATTTCTGCATTTTAAAGCTCCGCTGAATAATGACTAAGCTTTAATGGATGGCGTTGAGCAACTGTGGGCGAAGGACTTGCTCAAGGTCTCTACAATTAGTAACCCTAAATTTGAGTGACGAAAGGCAAAGCAAAATCTGAGACTAGCGACTATGACAAATGCTTTTCTCGACCTTCAACCGTAGATAAGTCGTTGGAAATCTCCAGTTGTTGGCCGAAAGGAATGCAGTTAAATACTTGTCTTGGCCCAGAACGTCGAGCTAATTCAAGCCATTCAAATGCATCGACAAAATATTTAACTCGGCCTGGTACCTGAAACGGCGCTACTTAAATCACGAAGTCTAAAACATTTTACTTTCAGCGGTGGTTTTTTGAAACGAATCAGCCGAAATACCTCCGGCTCTAATACCACGCCTTACCTAATCTTCTAATCTACTACAGTCTAATCCCATCAAATTATTCTTATCTAATCTAACTCAATGTAGTCCAATACAATGTGAAAACTTCCATAATCTTCTAATCTACTCCAATCTACTCCAATCTAATTAATCTTATCTAATCTAACTCATCTAATCTAGTCCAATACAATCTGAAAACTTCTATAGAGCCACTGCAATAGCACCTTATAGAAACCAGTGATTGAAATGAGTGATTGCCTGACCTAGCTCTACCCTACCTTGACTAGCTTTACCTAATCATTCATTACCTTATCTTACAACCAAACCTAACATTACTTTATCTTACCTTACCTTGCCTTACCTTACCCTACCTAATCACGCTTTGTTTAACCTTGCCTTGCCTTATCTTAACCTAACTTTATCTTCAATTACCTAAACTTACTTTACCTTGCTTTACCTTGCCTTACCTCATCCTTCGTAATTTCCTTATCTGGCTTTGCCTCGCCTCGCCTTGCCTTGCCTAACCTTTTATTACTCTGCGTCGCCTCATCTGATATGAGACAGCTCTTTATCAATCTTAAACGTCCGTCTGAATGACCTTTAAGTGGCTCGTCGAAGAGGCTTTCGAGGAAGCTCTGTAGCAGCACAGGGTTTCAGAACGTGCATTATCCTTGGAGTAACGAGGAGACTTCTTAGAATGCTGAAAGGAAATTTATCATCCGAAACGGTCTATATGATGAATGACGAGACGTTAGGAAGATTGGCCCAAAATTGAGGGAAATGTTTCGAAAAGAAACGATAACCAAACGCATGCCATCTTGGTAACAACGTCTGCTAAGAGAGGACACTATAGGCCACTAGGGGTCGTGGTTTTAGCCTATAAATTCTAGTATAATCTTTACAACTTTTAAAGCATCCAGGTTTAGTTATACTTCGTTAATATATCTATGGACGTCAACGGCCACAGTAGCTATAAGATTTCGTTTAGTCGTAATCGTAATCTCGAGATTTCTACAGCGCCCAACGAAAGCTAAGTTGCGGGAACCAGCTTATTCACAAAATCGATAGGCAAAGGGTTCGGTTCCAGGTCAAGATCCAGGAGTCAGGCAAGCAGACAGCTATTGTGGATGGTGCTTGAAAATGAAGCGAGAAGAGAGATAAGGGGAAGAGGAAGAGATAGGATTAAATTAAGAAATTAAGAATTTAAATTTGCTTTAAATTTAGACATTTCTTCAAAACAATTAAGATTTACCCATTTCTGCTCATTTAGAATTATACAAAAATAAAAATTAATTTCTCAAAGTAGGTTTAAGGTACGGTAAGGTCGATGTCAATGGCTCTGGCAGCCACAAGATGTCGTTAAACATTGGAAACTACTACTGCTAACCCATAACTCAAAAGCCTCCAGTCTTCTGATATCTTCTTTTCTAATTGGTCCATGTTTTCGATCCATGTAAGACCACGCTCTACATAATGTTTCGACCATTCTCTTCTGTAAAAGCTCTGTTTAAAGATCTTTAAATCGCTTTTTGATACTACTATAGTTCCCGTTAAATTACTACGTAATCTAAGGTCGACGTCAACGGACGTAACAGCCACAAATCATTAAATACTGGATACTGCCAATAATGGTATACCTTTATATAGCTTTCTTTGACTTTATATGTTAGTCACTTACAAGAGCTTATCGAATATAAACTCAGGTGGCCATTAGATTAAGAGCAGAGAAAAACATCCCTTTTGCTGATCTAAACTTAAGACACATCTGTTTCAACTTGCTTACCTACCGTAATCTAATTTCTGATTTCTCTGACTTATAGGAATTCGACCTGACTTCTCCACTGGATTATGATTTTGATTACGATTTCGCTTGAAGCGACCATCGATCGATGCCTTGGGCATCATTACAACGGCGCTATAAAAGTCATTAGATTAGATTAGCTGCAGAAAGATTACAGGAAGATCATAGTTGACCTATTGCTACTACAGATACTACAATATCATATGCCAAGAAAGCATAGGTTGGAACTATAGATGACAGGCAAATACCGCCCAGTTACCGACAAAATGTCTATACGCAAGATGAATTTTCTCATACCCTTAGAAACACAGGAATTATCGGTACAGCTTTTGCTTTCTTTTAATAATACACAGTATATGGTTGTCATTTCCAATAAATCCAACAAAATGAAATTGAAGAATATGACATTATTAATATCAAAATAATATCCATCGTCCTGGGCTGCCTAGCAACCATCTGCAAGGCACGATCTAACAAAATTACCAAAACCCTTATTTGTGAGGCTACCTCTTAATTGCTTTTTAACAGAGATATTGAGTTCAGGTGGAAAGATCTCTCCAACTAAATATCTCACATTCTAGTCTTTCTTTCGCTAAGGTTGTGGCACTCCTTCAGTGGAATGCAAATGGTGTGAGCGACCTTAAAGATTAATTAAAATATTTCTTTCACAGCTCCAGAATCCCCCAGATCTAATTTGTATGAGGAGACCTTTTTAAAAGATCACTCGTCACACAGAGTACCTGGATACGATATCACCATTAGGATTGTACAACTAACGGAAGAGGTTATTAGCTATTTACATAAAAAAGGGAATAAATTTTTCTATATTAGAGGTAGCAAAAATATCTAATATTGAAGTTTAACGAATCGAAATCAAACATTTAAACGGTAACCTAAAGATCTCTAACATTCAGCCTATATATCATCTTGTAACAAAATTAAGAAAGAAGATCTTGAAAATATTTTCCCTCATAAAAGAGATTTTATAGTAGGAGATTATAATGCATATAATAAAATTTGGAGATGCACTAATTCTGACAAAAGGAGAAATCTTCGAAGAAATCACATAAGACCAAACTTTAGTTGTCCTGAATACAGGGCAGTCAGCATTCGAACCTCATTGGACGAATGAATTTAGAACTCCAGGCAATAGGAACAATCTGTTTACATATAGGTACACAGCTTTCTTTCCTCCGTCACATTGCCATTCTTGACTCTTTCCTTTTCTTCCACCCCAACTTTGTTTAATTAAGATATCCAAGTCGATATTAGCCCTGAGAAATCCTTAAGTAAAAAAGACGATAACCCTGTAAGTTTAAAACTTCAAGCTGCTGAACATATCAATAAATATCAAACTGACACACACACACCAACACTCAATCCCACTCTCTCACACACTAACACACACAAACACACGTCTCTGGCAGAGCTGAGGGATTAGAGGGATTCAATGATCGATGAAGATGTAAAGAGATACAGAGAGAGAGGGAGTGGCAAACAGAAGCCATATCGGACTGTGAGGCGGCAGTAGCCTAAATTCATATTCGGGCTTCACACAGAATACTCAAGTGGGCCCTTTTCGTATTTTACCAAGCTCAGAGGGGCCCTTTTTCCTTCAGGATAGGGCCCGGGGCCGGGCCCCTGCAGCTGCGGCTCCTTCGGGCACATAATTACTCTACTGAGGGAAGGATGTCAGATTTAGAAAACTTCGAATAAAATTATTTGCATGGCTGAGCACCAAACACTGATTGATGGATGGCTGCCATTAGCAATGCTGCTGCGCTTGTCTTTACCGACAAAATCCGGATAATTTATCGTTTTGCGTTCGATTCTACGACGATCTGATTTATTTTCCAATTCTTAAGAGATAGATCGTCGGTGAAACTGTACGATTGTAAGCCAAAGGTTCCAGTATGCAAGGATTCCTATATATCATCCAGGACAAATTTCAAAAACTTGTTGTCTCAGAAAGAGAGAGAGAAAGAGAGAGAGAGAGAGAGAGAGAGAGAGAGAGAGAGAGAGAGAGAGAGAGAGAGAAGTAGAGATTGATGCAGAGAGAGATGGACAGTTAGATTGTGGGGCACAGTAGCCGACTGATTGAAGAACTTGGATTGTAACGCGGATAATATAGGGTTGAGCTTCCTTGGAGGCGGTTACTGTGTAGGGACACTGAACAAGTCCCTCACGCGAAGTTGCTCAGCGCCCTTGGTCCTACATGACATGGTCGTGTGTGCACTTCTGAACTTTCGAAGAAGGGCAGTATCAAATACAGTTGTATTAGATAGTCAGAGTTACAGAGAGAGGGAGACAGAGACAGAGAGAGACGTTGAAGTAGAAATATATAGAACAGCGAGAAGATGAAGTAAGAGTATATGCAAGAATAAGGGTACATGCAAGAAAGAGACAGAAGGATAGACAGACAGATAGACAGGGAGATGTTGAATTGCAGATATAGAGAGAAGAGCGAAAAGCGAGAGTAAAGAGTGTTTTTGTGTGCGTGTATGTGGGATAGAGAGACAGACAGACAGACAGACACACAGAGACAGAGAGATAGAGGCAGTGACAGAGAGACAGAGACAGACGGATAGAGACAGAGCGAGAGTAAGAGAGAGGAGAGAGATAGGGAAAGAGAGGGGGAAAGAGAGAGACAAAAGTAGATGGAGAGGGTGAAACAGAGACAAAGATGCTTGTTAAAGACGGCAAAAGAATGACAGGGAGACGTTTACGTAGAGATAGAGAGAACAGACAGAACAGATAGCAGAAAGAGAGAGATATATATAGAGAGAGAAAGACAGAGAGACAGAGACAGTGACAGAGAGAGCGTGTGCTGTTGTTACGAGAGGTAATAAGAGTCTACGCGTCCGAAAAGAAATTGGGGCAGGGAAGACCATTTGTCGCGTGGAGTTCCGACTTCGTCTTGTTAACGACGATCCGGAAAATCTCGAGTAATTCCGCGAGATAGCTATAAGATGTGCATTTAATTCCTAGTAATCGCCCCTACGACACACTGAACACGACACCAGCTAATGGACCGGGAAAAGAAGTATGTATGCGTATACGAACATGCAAGTATACGTATGTATGTGAGTATGCATGTGGATAGAAAAAAAGTAGGCCTATAGCTCCCATGTTCATGAGTACGTAGTAGTGGCACTCATTTCCTTTTCTTAGGTCCTTGAGCCGGCAATGGACGAATCCAAGGGTCTTGGACACGAGGCCAATGCATCGCAGGACTTGCCATTTAATTCCCAGCTTACGCTGGTATCAGATTATACTGCTTGCTGACAAGTACGGTATGCGCCAACAACTGGCCCAGGGTCGTTACACGGAGTCGAACCCGCAACCGCATGATCATTGACCAAACGCGTTACCGATAGACCACCGTGTGTGTCGCACCCGTGGCTAGGTAGGTAGGTAACTCCAATCTCATCGGATGAAGTTTACTCCGAGGGGTTTTCAATTTCATTGTTTTTATTCGAGATGGAAATGATTCCTCGGGGTTTAAGAGACTCTCTGGAGATTAAAAAATATCATCTGGAACGGCTAAACTTCGTCAGGTTCTGGTAGAGCATTCAGAAAATGGTTCACTTGTGTTTCAAATAGGATTTTTGATTTGATTTAAGATGCCATGAATAGGAGGAGGCTAGGCAACTGAATTGCTTTTTCTTTGCGCGTTTGGTAATATCTTTGGTTTGGCTTGTGCTCTCCTTGTCTCTGCCTGTCTGTCTCTGTCTTTACCTCTGCTTCCGTTTTTGTCTGTCTGTTCGTCTCCGTTTCAATCCTTTCTCTGAACTCTTTGTTGCCTACGCAGTCTCTTTTTTCCACCGATATGTCTATATCTCTGTCGAAGTCTCAATTACTGTCTCTGCCCATGTATTTATCTCTGCCTATGCTTCTATATCTTTGTCTACGTCTCTGTCTCTATCTATCTCTTCCTCTTCCTATCTCCATATTTGTCTCCTCCCTGTCATTCGACCTTCTACGTATCACTACACCCTAGTATCTCGTTATCCTTATTTTCTGTTTTTTCTTCGCTCTTTCGATCCCAGTATATATCCCTCGCGTTTTTTCTCCTCGTCTACCTACACACGTTCAGCCATTGTTTCGTGTGAATGTATATTATTAATTACAGGCTCCGCGCAGCTGCTGCTGCAGTTACTGTTGCTGTGGATATTACGTAGCTCGTAATTTCCTGTTGCCTGATGGGTTGCGTGGAAGTCGCCTCTCGGGTGATAAATGAGCAGAAAACTCAGTCGCAAATGCATACAAGGGCACACCTGTACCATGCAATGATAGTAGCAACTGACTACTTCAGTTAGCAACTAGTAGTTACACTTCTTTTTAAGCTGTCAACAAGTAATTAACTACTATTCTTCAATAGTAGTTATAGCTAGCAGCTAAAATGTAGTTAGCTACTATTCTTCAATAGTAGTTGTAACTAGAAGCTAAGCACAAAATCTCATTTTACAAATAACTACTTTTTCTAATTACTTTTTCAGTTGCATACTTCCCAAATGGTCTGAAGCGTCTCCAAATGATTTTTCTGTCACAGATGGCAACACTGCTTCTTAGGTTATATTTCTGACCATAGAACAGTCTTCTGATTATGAATTAATAAAATATAATTGAATAGTTTACTAGTTCATCATTGCAACTCTGCAGTTCCCACGTTACGGCATAAGCAAAGTAGCTACACCAGTAGTTTTGAAAGTAGTTAACTACTTTCAATAAAGTATTAACTACTATTCAAACTACCTTCAATAAATTATTGGGTAATATAATAGTTAAACTATGCTTTAAATAGTTAAAAGTAGCTGTAGTTAAACTATTTTTTAAAGTAGTTAGCGTCCACCACTGCTTGCAAGTGTCGAAGAGATCACTTTAGTGATCTCTGCGTCACGGTGGTCTATCGGTAGCGAGCTTGGCTCGTATTCTAACGATTGAGTGTTCGAATCCGCTGAGTGCACTCCGAGTCATAACTCTGGAAAAGTTGTTCGTACACATTGTCTCTGTCACCAAGCAGTAGGAGTTGGTAGAGGGGTAAGCTGGGTAGTAAACGGCAAGTCCTGTGATGCATTGGCCCCCATGTCCAGGACCTTGTGAATAGTCAATTGCCGGCATAAGGGACAAAGAGCGGGAAATTAAAGCCTGCCCCAGGGTTATGGGGCTTTACTTTACTTTTACTAACACTGAAAGGTCACTTATAAGCCACGTTATGTTATGCGATGTCATAATTTTTTTTATCTCATTTTATTTCATGGCATGTCACGTGATATAATGTTACATTATTTTACAAAATACACCATATCTTTAATTTTATTTGACGTGGTACTGTTTTCTTGTTGAGGGCTGTTAGCCTAGTGTTAATCATGGCATTGATCGTGGTGTTATCTCTTTCCTCTTGTAGTGTCATTCCTGTCCATGAGAGTGACTTTCCATCATCACCTGTCGTCGGTTGCTACTTCAGTTACAAGCCGTTCATAGTCAAACACATCAACCTCTACTTCAACATATACTACTGGTTCCGCATCATTTTCATCCACGTGATCCCATGCGTCACTCTCGTCCTCCTCAACGCCGTCCTCGTAAATACAATGCGCACCGCGCATGCGCGCCGAAAGCAGCTGCTCCAGCAGAGCCGGAAGTCGGAGTGTCGCCGCCTGGCGGAGAGCAACCTAACGACGAAGATGCTCGTCGTTGTCGTCTGTGTTTTTCTGCTCGTCGAAGTTCCGCTGGCCGCTCATCTGGTTCTGTTCATCGCCCAGAACACATTCGGCGTAGATCTGCTGAGTGAGGAGACGCAGACGACCGCATCTCTCTTCATCAATCTCTTCATCATCCTCAGCTACCCCATCAACTTCTTCATCTACTGCGGCATGAGCGACAAGTTCCGGTCCACCTTTCGGCTGATCATCTGCTGCAAGCGAAAACCGGAAGTGGACTCGCAGGAAATGAAGACCATATGAACGACGTCAGTTCCGGTTACTTGGCCAGCCACAGACTGAGGCCGTTCGTCTTGGAGATCACACAAAAATACTGGGGGATTGACTTATATCTTAGAAATTACATCTGAAAAAATGATGATTTTTTTAAAGAATTACACCAGAGACACTGGTGGATTCTATTTTAGGAATTGCATCAGTGACTGGGGATTGATAGTATCTTAGGAATTATACTAGATCTTTGGAATTATACTAGTGATAGGGACTGACGATATCTTCGAAAGTAATCTTGAGAAAAATTGATGGTATCATAGAGATTACACCAGGTCGATAGACTGGAGGACTGGTGGTCTCTTGAAATTACACTGATTGTATGCTGGAAATTATACCAGAGAGACTGAGCTACTGGTAGTGTCTTAGAAATTACATCAGTGAAAGGGGCAGGCGTTATGCCATAGAATTTACACAAGAGAAACTAGGGGACTGATGGTATCTTGGAAATTACACTAGAGAAAAGAACGGATAATATCTTGGATATTACAACGTTGAGAGGGCTGATGATATCTCAGAAACCCTTAGAGGCAGAGCTAACCCAGGTCTCGAACTGATGACACAACTCATCACTTGTGATTACTGAGAAATGGCCGTCATGGAGTCAACATTAAGGCTGTCAAGTTAAACTCGACGTTACGAGCTGCGTTTCCTCGATGTCTTCGCCAGAGACTGAATCGTATTTTATCTCGCCCTTAGACATCGGACATTTACGAAAGTGCTCCAGTCGGCGTAAATCAAACATGAAACGAAGGCTAAGACATTAATACTGGCCTCGTTAGCTACGTTGGCTAAAGCGTACGTCACGGCTCCTCTGCAGGGCGTGAGTAGTCGGTTCGCATACCGATAGTGGCTATATTTCAGAGACCTTAATCTCGGGCTAGCACGGACCGTGCACGGGGACTTTAAATAGCGTGGCCCCCATTCAAACGGGCAGCGGTGGTGAAGGATCTCACCCGATAAATTCATTGCAAAATGAGCAGGGTCGAGGCCACACGGTCGCTATATAAAACCGTGTACATTTGCATTAATAGTGATGCAACACGGACCAATTCATAACATAACATAGCGTAACATAACGTAACATAATATAACATAAGATAAGATAACATAACATAGCATAACACTGGTTTTAATCGGTTCAGAATACATTTAATCGGTGTTAGAACCACTGCAAATTAGGCCTACTATATGAATCCTCAACAGCCCATCTTTCGTAGCTTCCTCCTATCAGCAGTGATAGTGTCCGCTGGGACAATCCTCTGGGACAATACGCAGCTGAGAGGAGGCGCTCATTTTTCACCAGGGGGGATTTAACAATCTGCCGCTCCTGGGCCAAGTTGTTTTGCCGCCGCTAATGTTTGTGTTCCAATGTTTAAAAATAATTATAAACAATAGTCTATATTGTTATTAATATTTTATCATTCTAATTATATTTAGTTATTGTCTCGCAGTTTTAAATTAAATTTAATGTTTAATTTTTAATTTTTTAATTTGGCCGCCATCTGGAATGTGTCGCCCATAGGCCATGGCCTCATTTGTATCTATAGTAAATCCTCCACTGTTTCCTACTGTTAGGCCTTCAGCCGGCAGTGGATTAATCCCAAATTACATGACACGGGCCAGTTCATTGCAGGAATTGCCATTTATTTCCCAGCTAACGCCGATGCCAAATTGTCCTACCTGGTGATGTATACGAGTGTGCGGGAACAACTCGTCCTTGGTCGCTACACGGAGTCCGCTCAGCAAGCTCGAACCCGCAATCGTTAGATTAGATACCGACGAAGCGCGCTACCGGATAGACCACTCTGTCATACTATACAGTGCGAACCTTTTTCACAAGTAAAAACTATCGAAGTGCTCACGCGGCAGATGGTATTGTACACCTCGACATCTTGTTACCTGAGCGTAATTATCCTCCTGGGCAGCTGAAGGGTTTGGTAATTAATAGCCAATGTCGTTCGTGCACTCAACAGCCTGGAGTTCCTCGGAGCCATATTATCTCTCCTACCCAAGTTATAGATTATACATAAGATTTATTCTACAACGGCGGAAAACGAAGTGTGAAAAGATAATGGAATCGGTGAACAATTTCTTCGCGTTAGATTCGTTATTTACTACCGTCAAAGTTGACTACACAACGAAAGGTTTTTTGCGTTAGTGATTGTGATGAGTGTATTGGCGACTGTTTTGGCACGCTTCAAACATCCGCTTTTTCAATGTAGAAGCGGCCAAGTAGCTGACAGAACGGGCAATTGAGTCTCATACTCAGGATGAGATTTTGTCGGGAGAGATAAGAAAAGAAAAGATCAGATCAGAATTAGATGAGGTGAAATGAGAAAGTAAGGTAAGGTAGGATAAGGTAACGAAAGATAAGATCGTATACTGTTAAGCTAATATCTCAAGAACCTTTAGAAGCCGCGCATAATTCGAGACAGGGATGGATTGCGCTATTTTTGCTCCAGTGCATCTCGCAATGGTGCAGGTCAAAGGGTTACATGTAAATGCCTTTCAAAATTACATATCGCAGTGTCAGATGCACTGCACATGTAAGCCATATAGGTGGGCGTGTATGTATGTGTTATGATAATTATATAGCGCTCCTTGCAAGCTTAAACAGTGTTGTATGTGTATGTGTATGTATGTATGTGTATGTATGTGTATGTATGTGTATGTACGTATGTGTATGTATGTATATATGTATGTATGTATGTATGTATGTATGTATGCATGCATGTATGTTTCAATTTTTTATCACAGGCTTTGATGGCCTTTGTCTGTCGCCAAAAAGGTATTAGCCTAACAGCGAAGATAATTATGGAGCGGTGATGGACAGAGCTGCTGGTGGTGGTGGTGGTGCTGCTGCTGCTGATGATGATAATGATGCTTGTTTGTTCAAAGAAGATGGATCGAACACGCATCAGCAATTCTCCTGGAGATGAACATTAACCATTTGACCTACTCTGCTGCGAGATGCATTTACCAGTTTTACCTTTTCGCTCGCAAAACATTCTGTCTGTACCCGACGTCGAACACACTCTGATATTTGACCAAGCGTGTGAAAAACCCCTCAGCTTCTGCTTAGTTCTAGAAAACAGGCCTGGTTAGCAACAAGCATATGTCAGAGCGCCTCTGAGTGTGAGGATGCCGGTTCGCGTCCCGGTCGTGGCTTATTTCAGATATATGAATCTCGGGCTAGCACGGTCCGTGCACGGGGACCTTAAATGGCGTGGCGCCCATTCAAACGGGCAGCGGTGGTGAAGGATATCCCATATAAATTCATTGCAAAATGAGCAGGATCGAGGCCACACGGTCGCTATATAAAACCGTGTACATTTACAATTAACTTGCTTAATCCGCTGCTCTGTAAATGTTCCTCATGTCCAACTAATGGGTGGACGGATTGGCGGCCGCTAAAGTGAACACCGTGGAACGATGTGGATTGCGGATCACTGTCGGAGTTCCGGGTTCCGACATGGACATGTTGGACGGCGAACGATTAATATAATAGCTTTTTGCTTCGGAATTTTACTGACTTATGTGTGAGGCTGATGGAACAGTGGCAGATTACAAAATTCTACCGCCTTTCATCTCTGCATGTATGTATGTTCGTATGTATTTTGTATATATCATGTATATGTGTATGGATGTTTGTGTGGTTGTATGCACATAAACACACGCCTGTATGTATGTGTTCATATGTATCTGTACGTTAGGGTGTTCCAATTTTTTGGCAAAATGTAGAGTCTCATTCTTTAAAACGTTTCTTTCTGGCCTATCGATGCCTCATACAGCATTTAAGAAAACATTTTTTGGAGGTCCCTCAAGGTCTCCAAATTTATAAATATTTCTTCCATTTGCATGATGTCAGACCATTTTAGACAGAATTTTATGAACCAGTCGTTGAGCTTGATAAGGACTGGTTTAGTATTGTTGGAAGGTCTTTACGTTATAGACACTCTCATTAAATACTAAATAATCAATATTCATATCAGCTTGTTGGCATTAAGTTAGAAAGTAGAAATGTTAAAAGATTAACTTTAGAAAACAATAAAGCCGAAAAACTGCAACTAAACACAGATCCTAAACAATCCAATAGACTCTCAAGGTTACACTTATTCAACTCTCTTCTGTGGCTTTCTGCAACTTACAGCAGATATGCTTCTGTAATTCCGTCTTTACGATAGTAGCAGTGAATAAAAATCTAAATGTGCACGTTTTTCTATGTGACCGTATGGCCTCGACCCTGTTCAATTTCAACGAATTTATCGGGTAAGATCCTTCACCACCGCTGCCCGTTTGAATGTGATATAGTACTGATAAGTAATATAACACCGGTGGTGATAATTGACAAATCCAGGAAAAACAATGAGCATTTATCACATTTCTGAATTGGTCGGGTTTACTTATCCTTTATCATTCACCACAACCAATATAAAGCCAGGAATTTCTGCGATAAGAATATGGCCATTTAATCGTCATATTTTCAATGATGATGATATTTTATCATCATAAGTGATAGATATGGCAGCACCAGGAAAGCCATCCTTAAGCAGTGCAAAGTTGAACAACTAGGTCGTGATGATTCCGTTGACAACATTGAAGACAGACACCTAGATCGTGATAGCTGCTGTGCAACAAACTCCACGCCTCAGCATAAGCAATCGTAATCGTAATCTCGAGAGTTCTACAGCGCCCAACGAAAGCCAAGTCGCGGGAACCAGCTTATTCACAGGCGCTCAGTCAAGATAAAATCGATAGGCAAAAGGGTTCGGTTCCAGGTCAAGATCCAGGAGTCAGGCAGTCAGATAGTCGGTTGCTGCAGTGGATGGTGCTTGAAATTGAAACGAGACGAGAGATAAGCGGAAGAGGAAGAATCAGGATAAGATTTTTGGAAAAGTAATGTTCTCAGTTTTGAGTGAAAGAATATTACACCTAATTTGCAGGTTCCAAACACACATCGATCAAGTGACTGCAACTTGTGACTGAGGTGTGGATGGAAGGTGACGAGGATTATTCCATTATCCTTGGCAAAATTAATAGCTTCAGTTGATATGTGACTTTCATGGTTATCAAAGATAATAAGCACTGAGCGTGAGCGTATGCTCGACGAGGTTTCTCGGTTGGACAGACCTCAAAGCAGGCATAGGCTTCACTCTTCCCCTGGAGAATCCGCAAAACTAGCTGCATGCAGTTCGCGGTTCTGCAGATTTGTATATGATCGTATGTATGACTGTCTGTATGCATCTGAAAATGTATATAGCGCCTTTTAAGAAACTTTAAGGTGCTTCACTATACTGTCGCCATATGTATATTACTCTGATATATATGTAAAATAATTTAGTAATGTCATCGATGAAAACACTGTGCAACTGTTGTTTTTCGAGGCAAAATGTCCTTTTTGTTTTTCGATTACTGGGTTGGACGTACTACTGGCATGATCTATTACTGACACTGGAAGCAGCTAAATATGGAAACAACAGAACCCGCCTAATTACTTGTCAGTGGCCTTCATGTCCTGTTGCTCGAGTCTATTTATTGTGCATTGTTAGTCATTTATATATATATATACAGCACATAGACACATATATACACATATACGCATATACACACATACACACATACACATATATACGCATATACATATGTGTGTGCGTGCGTGTGTGTGTTTGAACTGAATCTTTGTTGGAGCTTGGATCTCTATATATCGTCTTGTATTCGGTTTTAAGAAATGGGGAAGTTCCAATAATGGACTTGGCAGACTTAAATTTCATATTCATATCCCAAGTTCATTGCAGTAAATTTTATTCTCAGTTGCGCTGTTCTTTGAATATTGCTCTTCATAATCTACATTGAGCCCATTTGATTGAAAATTACCATAACGATGGCCGTCTTCAATCAATTTTCATAATGAAACACGAGGCCATTAGCCATTTTAATAGCGAGTGCGATGATCTATGCCCAGCAAATGGACTTCTGAACAGCACTATTGGATTATTTTATTTTCTAAGTTGAATTGTCCTAATTTATATATGTTACAGTTGTTGTCTGCTTTATGGCGTAAATAAAGGTGCTAATATATATATATATATATATATATATATATATATATATATATATATATATATATATATATATATATATATATATATATATATATATATATATATATATATATATATATATATATGTGTGTGTGTGTGTGTGTGTGTGTGTGTGTGTGTGTGTGCGTGTGTGTGTGTGTGTGTGCATGTGTATATTCTTGTGTATGTGTATATGGATTTTAGCCAATGACACGCTCTGTCTAAACTTCTTAAACTTCTATTACTCTTCCTTTCTTTATCTCCTCTGTCTGACCTCCCAAATGCTGCCTTTCTGCCTCCCTCTTCTTCCCTGTTACCCTTCTCTAAATTCAGGTAGTTATCGCTTCGGGGTGTTTAAATATCGGTCACTGACTGGGAAGACTAAACAGAAGGCCTATCCACGGTCTCGACCTCCGCCTAAACTATGACGTCATCAAACCGAAAGCAAAAAGGCTTACAGGCACGACCCCACCCCATGGGAAAAGTTAACATCCCGAAACAGAGAGACATAGTACGAATGGCAGAGAGAGAGGATAGGAGAGAGAGGGAGAGGGAGAGAGAGGGAGGAAGGGAAGAAAGAAGGAAGGAAGAAAGGAAGAAAGGAAAGAAGGAAAGATCAGGTAGATGGTCTAGAGGTGGTGGGAATAGAGCAGCTGAGACGGAAGTTGTTGGCGAAAGCCTAATGCAAATTCGTCGAACCCTACAGAAAAGTAAATAATGTCAATTTTACAGTTTTGTTTGCCGACAGTAAGACATACACAGTGATACATTCTAAAAGCCTTTGGGTGTTAATTTTGTTGAAACGACACTGGAAGGAGTATTTAAGACAAGCCTACCGGGTAAGTGCTAGGATGGGTGACCAGCCGTGGAATACTACGCATCTGGTTCCCCACGGCCGAAACACCCTTCAGTCGCATTCATTATATATACATACATACACATACATACAAATGTCACGAAAGGCAGCTGCTTTATGAATATACGCAGTGGAAAATATGCAGAAGCATAAGCTTCATATATATGTGTATGAATATACATATATGACGTCAAAACAGAAGAAACAGGCATTGCTGGTGAATTTGATCAATGCTTTTTATTCGCTAAATTAGACAAAAAAGGTTTTATTAACAGATGTCCAAAGCAAAAGACAATGTCGTTTAATGACACGTTCGGCTTTCCACTAAGTGTTGGAAACAACGCGTCGTTGCTGACAGCTGACATTCATTATACATTCATAACAGCTGTTAGGTTTATACCAGTCCAGAGCTTTCTCAGCTCATTTACAGTAAGTCTAATGAGAGCTACGCGTGTGAAGACACAGTGAAGAACAGAAAGAACATGTTTAAGAACAGTAGTACAGTATGCAGCTAAGGACTGGGTTTAGAAATTGTTTAAAAACAGGCTTAAATAACTCGAAAACAAAGTACTTGCTTGTTTCATGTTTTAGAACTGGTTTAACAACAATTTTATGAACATGTTGAACTAAAGACTGGTTTAGAACTTGTTTAAGAACATGTCCTATGAACTGGTAAAAAACCCTGGTAAAAGAACTGGTAAAAACCCTATTCTTATACAAGTTGTTTAAGCCTGTTTTTTAAACAAGTTCTAGACTCAGTCCTTAGTTATATAGTACCTTCAAGAGGCCCATTAAGAGGCCTTATACAAAAGCACTCATACATGCGCACTTACACACGTTACTAAAATATAGGAACATATTTAAGAAAATGCACATGTTCTTAGAACTGGTTTAACAACAGTTTTAATAACATGTGTGCAAGTGCGCATGTATCTATAGCGCCTTTTAATGAACCTATATAACTAAAGACTGAGTTTAGAACTTGTTTTCAAAACAGGTTTAAAGAACTTGCATAAGAACATAGCTAAAGCTTGCTTTAAGACAGGTTTAAGAACAGTTTTAAGAACTGGCTTTTAAAACTCAAGGCTTAAAATACCTGGTAAACAACGTGTTAGGGTTTAAAATATAAATAGTAAATCAACATGTTGAAGAACAGGTTTTAAAACAAGTTTTCCAACCGGTTTTAAAACAGGTTTAAGAACGGGTTAAAAGAGGTTCTAGAACATATTCAGTATATTTTAGAATATATTATTTTTCTATGTATGTATTATAAGTCTATGTGTAATCTATATAGACTTATAATTACATGATGTAATTATATAACATAAATAGAAAAATATATATTATATGTTTAGATACATATTCCACATATATGTATATTATATATAAAGTAATATAGACGTTAATGAAAGTTGTCCAAGCTTAGTGTTATTCGGGCAGGCATTAATGTCCCAATTTCACACATATAAGAAAGATGTTCATCAGTGTGTTTTTGTTTGCATAGCGCCAATGTATAACGCCAAGGCTTCTTTTGACGGCGCTGAGCAAGTAATTAAACAAGAAATTAGGTAAGCAAGCATATTTTAAACCACCGCATGTCGATCGGCTGAATGAAGAATCGTGGGTGTAGACAGGAAGTTTTGCTTAGAAGCGACCAACAATTGATGCCTTTGCGTTGCGAAAACGGCGCTATAGAAGTCTCCAGATTAGTTTAGATCGGCCCCTGATCAGATAGGATCAGATTAAATTGGATTAGATGATACTGGATTGTATCAGAAACAGTGATACGTAGGAAGCTTCTCGAAGTGACGTAGATGATACTTCTGAGAAGTAGTCAAAAGTATTTAAATCGATACTTTTAGATACTTCAAAAGAAACTTTATATAGAGCATTTAAGTCCAGACCAGAAATAATGTAGAGTGAGAGAGAAAAATGCAGAAACTGCAAACAACCGACTCGAAAGAGTGAGTATACAAGTCAGTCATTAAGGACGTCTAGAAAACTAGAAGATAGTGATTGAGAAAGACGGAAGAGGGTTGAAGAAAGAATCTACAGGAGAAATCGCCATCGGTCAAGATGCTTGTTTCATGTTTCGTCACATCGTTAGCTCCTAAACAAACAGAAGAAAAACATCACGGTTTAATTTCATCTGGAGACTCAGTCAGTCAGACAACATGTTTACTTTCTTCAATAAAAATAGTCATTGCTTCAGATGAGCTGTGAAAGCAGAAGTAGGCCTAAGCAGTACGTAGTCCTATATAATGCAATGCAATACAATAATTTACATCTCTACCGTATTCATCATCATCATCATCATCATCACCACCATCATTATCATCACCACCGCCGCCGCCATCATCATCATCACGCACAAATGTATGTACACTTAATAATGTGCCTTTGTGTACATCACAAAAGCGCTGCACGTATTCATGTATATTGTATAGGTATTTGCATATGTATATTTGCATGCTGGTAATACATAGCTAATCTGATCTAATGACTTCTGTAGCGCAGTTATCCTAATGCACAAGACATCTTATTTTATTATTATTATTATTATTATTATTAATCGATGGTCATTTAAGAGAAATTATGATTCGATATGCATGTGTGTCTAGATATACTGTACATATATAAACATATTTGTAGAGAAGTAGAAGAGTAACATTCCCTTAAGCTAACCCTGAGAGGCATTTGGCATGAAGTGCTAGCAACTTCATTTTCTTAGTTATTGCATATAATTATTATTATTATTAATTATTATTATTATTATCATTATTATTATTGTTATTAATACAAGATTTGTAAAGCCAGATTAATATAACCAAATACACCGCAATGGCGGATGGCCAGCTCTCTCCCTCGCCACCTGATCTGCCCACTCACAGTGAACGGTTAGTGTACGCATTATAGATGAGTTGGATAGGGGGCGCAAGTGCAGCCGAAATCTCGAGTCAGATTTCTGCCCTGGCGGGTATTTGAACCCCCGACCTTTCGACTGAGAGTCCAGCATCTCAACCACTAGACTATCTCCCGCCCCTCTACATACAGGTATGTATACGAGTCTATGTACAAGTATGTATATTTATGTGTGACGCCTCTGGGTGTCTGGTGTCGTTTCAATGACTGATGGCCGGAAATGAAGTTTATAACGTTTGAGTAAAAGGATGGATTCAACTAAATCCAGACTAAATCCAGCCGCGTTTATTCACCCGCCCTTCCCTACTTTCGTCCATCGTTCATTCCTTTCTTCCGTTAGTCCATCCTTCCTACCGTTCGTTCTTCCAACGGACGTTTATTATCGGCTTATTACGATGCTGGCTCAGACACGGATCGGTCATAAGCTGCTGACGAAGAGACCGTAAACGGGTCTTGATGTCAATTCCAACGGAGTCCATCGTCTCTCCTCGGATAACCTCAAGTCCGTTCACAATGTCGTGTAAGGTCGTACAATCGAGGTCATACGGTGCATTGGCTATTCAATGAGAGTAACCATGGCAGGTCTATCCTCACGTACTTCAATGCAGTGCGGTTTAATGCGGGTTAATTCAACGCAATGTAGGCTTAATGTAATGAGTTGCAAAGCAGACTCAGTGTAAGGTATTGTACTATTGTAATGCAATTTTTATTCTGCTGGCCCTACCGACTGCTGTATATGAAGCCAGGATCCAGGCTTGAGACTCTGATTTGTAGAGGAAGGCCAAGTCGCTCTGCCCCAGCTGATTCAGACTCACTCAATTAGGATAATTTATAACCATGATTTTCTGCCCTGACACTGCCCTCCTATACCATCACTTGCCTTCCTTCTCCCCTCCCTTGCCCTACCCTGCCCTCTCCTGCTTTTCCCTTCCTCCCTGCCCTGTCCTACTGTGGTAGCGTTGAGATTCTGTTTCGCATTGTACCTTTACATCGTTTATTAGAGATTCACTTTCAACCAGTGTTCGTAGTAACGCGAGCGAGATTCTAGCTCAGTTTCGGAGCAAGCGACCTAGTCTACGACAAACTTTTGGATTACTCTACCCATAACGATTACTGTCGCGTCAGAAAACGCTAGTCTATCTTCTCTACATTCTGCTACGACCTTTCTGCATGACGTCTGAACTCCGATTGCTTCTCGATGTACTGCTCTCTCTGACGAGACTCACATGCAGTTCTCCCAGTCTGCACCTTCATCTTGGTCGAACGGCCGAGCAGTCCTCCTCTTCTGGTCTTCTCTGCGGATTGACTGATTGACCCCTGTGTGCAGTCTGCGAGCTCTTTTCTACCTGAATCCTCTGAACTCTGGGCGCATTCCTTCTGGGTCGGTCAGTACCCAAGACATCAGCCTTCGTGAGGCTTTTGGTTCTGATTCTCCGAAGTCAATTGTATACCTGTGGACATCCATCTGGCTATCACGCGGACCTCTCGTGCTTAGCTGCAAAGCCCCCTGACGTACCTGGAGATTGCTTGCTACCTGTGGATTGCTCAGCTTACCCCAGCGGAATCCTTTTGACTAAGCTACACTCCTGCTGCATTCCATAGCTCACCTGCATTGCTACCAACAATAGCCTTTCCACTCAGTGTGACTTGCAGCCCGTCCGTTTCTAAGAATCTGACCTCTGTAGCTTAGGGCTACTGGCTAGCTGTCCTGCTGCTCTGAACTAAGGTCCTAATAAATCATTCGCCTCACTGCCTACGCACTGGCCAGCAACGACTACTGAGTAAGTCTGGTAATCTACTGACGACTACTACTACTTTACTTACTTACAAATATACCTGAACTAGCTCGGTTATACTACCCTGCCTTGCCCTACCCTCCCTTCTCTGCCCCACCCTCCATCCCTGCCCTGCTCTGCCCTGTCCTGCCCTGCCCTGTCCTGCCCTGCCCTGCCCTGCCCTGCCCTGCCCTGCCCTGAAATACGGTTAGGCACAAAACGGCGCACTGCATCTCGAAGGGTCACCGACGGGGACGAGAAACGTCTCCATTGTTCACCGAAATGTTGCAGGCGATTAATCCGAAAATCCGTTTACAACAAATGAATTCCGTTATCAGACAGTTCTTGCAGCGCCAATCCCGCAGCCATAAAACACCACTCCCTTACTGTGGGGCACAGCACCCGACTGGTTAGAGCCCTCGGTTTGTAGACGTAGGGTTCGAGCATATTCTGAGACAAACGGTTACTGCGTAGGGCCCCTGAGCAAGTCTTTCTCACAGTTACTCAGCGCCATCGACTGATGCTTAGTCATTATACGGTGGCACTTAATAAATGCAGAAAAGTAATAATAATTAATATTATAATCTATTCAACGTCTCGCTATTTTGTTGCTGTTTCCCGGTCGCGCTTAAAGTCTAATTATTACAACGGTCTCATCCGGGAACACATGGCAGCCATCTTTCCATGTCGAAAGAAATTGCGCTGAGTCACGACTCATCTGCAACCCTATACGTAAGAAATATGTGTGCATATACACATGCATACATACATACATACATACATACATACATACATACATACATACATACATACATACATACACATACATACATACATACACATACATACATACACATACATACATACATAAATGCGTACGTACACACATATATACATGCATACCAAGTGGTGATATCTCAGCTGGACTTTGGACGAAATACAAACACTGTTTCATCCATCAGATCAACTGGTTTTAGGAAAAGTAATATCTACTCGGCTTCCTAACTGTCGTCCATAAAATGAGCAACTGACGAAAAAAGATAAGGAAAAACAGACGTCAACTGCTTTGGCAGTCACAAGATGTCGTGTTGACAGTGGTAATTACTAGTAATAATAACTCGACCCTGATTAGACATCTTTAAATCGATGCCTTCTGGACGTTTTACAGGCCCCTGCTCGGCATTTTCGTTCAGTTCCTAGTACATTGGAAGCAATTCATCTTTAATATGCACTGCAATGTCGATGTCAACTGCCCTGGAAGTAACAAGATGTCGTTAAGCCCTCAATACAAGTTTTCACTGTCAGGCACTCGGCGTTTCAAGAAAGAATTTTATAGCGCTCTACTGAAACATATAGCGACTTTGGAGAAACGAAACAGTCTTTCATCTCTATACCAAGCCACTATTGGGCATTTTACTGCAACAAGAGTCAAATTTAGGAGGCTCTACGGTAACCAGAACCGACGTAAGGGCGCTTTATTGTAACGAGGTCTAAATTTAATACACTCTGTGGAAATGTGTACCGATTTGATGACGCTCTAGTGCCCTGCAAAGCGAGGAGGCGTCGGCTGTTTGGGCACAATGCACGTTGCGATTGCGAACAGGAACTTTCCAGAGCTCTGCGAACCTTGATACCCGTTCCCGTTCCCAAGAGGTGGGAAGAGACCAGATGGTGGCGCTCGCGACACATGGACACGAACGGTCGCGTCCGACATGCGCCCAATAAACTTCTGACTTCACACGGCCTGGAGACGAGCCCAAAATGGCAACGGTCTGTGGAAACGCCAGTGCTCCGGACAGTGGTACGCCACAGATGATTTTGTTGATGATGATGATTTTGTTGATGTTGTTGATGATGATGATGTTCATGATGACGTAAATGATAATGATGATGTTGATGATGATGATGTTGTCGATGTTGTTGATGTTATTGTTGTTGTTGTTGATGATGATGATGATGATGACACTGGAGCAAGAACCGATTTAAGCACGCTCTACCATAAAAGATCCAAAAAGACGCTCTACAAGAGTAAATGACGACTTTCCACAGGCGCTCTACTGAAACAAATTTCTACTGCTGCAGGCGCTGTTAAAAAGTCCTTAAGTCGGAGGTACGTGTGGGTTAGTCGCTTACCATAATAGCATTGACGATGTCGTTTTGATTGTTCCGAAGGGCGTTGACGGCCTTGGAGCGAGAGACTCCCGCTTGAGACATTACGAGTTCGATGTCCTTCGCCTCGATACCAGTCTCGTCGACCTGTAGAGAATCCACAACTGCACTTAGCGCTTAACTGTCAATGTCGGGCAGATACTCTCTGTTTAAAAGTTATGTATGTTACCAACAGACACTACTAGTGTGCATGTATGTATGTATCTATGTATTATGCATTTAGTATATGTATATATAGGGTCTGTTTGTATCTATATGTGTATGTATGATTGTACATATACATGCATACATATATACATACATAATACATACATACATGCATGCATGCATGTATGTATGTATATAAGTATGTATGATTTTATCTTCTTCGCGCTGTCTTAACAATGCACCCGTAATTGCTTCATATAGGTAGTTTCCCCCAAGTCAGCAGACAGATCCAGGTATGCCTCCCGCTACTGTGCAATCATAGGTTTCTAAAAACACGATGACTATTACAACGTAAGCTTGACGTTTTCCCGCGCCAGCGCCCACTGATAAAATACACGTCAGCAGAAATCACTGCTGACGTTAGCCAGCCAGCACGCCGGGCGCCGCCAGCCATTCACAAACAAGTAAACAACACATTAGCTCATCGGCATGACGTCACCGAAGCTTTCAAAACAAACGCGCTAAAACATACTGAATTATGATCAGAAAATCACGCTCACAGTATGTATGTATATATGTATGTATTTATGTATCTATCTATGTACGTATATATATATCTAGGCACTCAATATAGCTCCTGTAAGGTACTTTTCTAAAGCGATGTGCTCGCTAGACTGTACTGATGTTAAATTTCATAAAGAAAACAAGTTCATCTGTAAGCATACAATGCTCAAATAAGCGGATAAGTTACCACTGGCAGACTCTCGCACACATGGAGAGCCCAACCGATGGATTCTCATCCAAAGTGTGGCTGGAAATCTCATGCACGTTACTGGCGCATCCTAGAAGGTCACGCGTGATACAGTTGATGAGAGTTCTGGACACAGTGGTGCCTGCTGTTTCCAGACATTAATCTTTCAAAGTGCACTTCTTACAATCAATAAATGTCATGAACCTAACTGTCAAGGACGGACTTCCTCGCTTAAACGTAACATACTTTGTCTGGCAGCAGGCGAACTTCAAAAGTTAATGTCTATCAACCATGCATCAGGATCACGTACAAACCGCTTAAAAGTAATGGCTGCTAAGCGTAGACTTTTCTCTCATGTGACTTTTCTCCCGTGTGACTTTTCATAATCTAACCAATGTTCCCTCTAAGTTACGCGGGTGTCGATGCTGGTCGGCTGTGAGTCAATGCTGGCCGGCTGCGTATCGATGCTGGTCGGTTCTGTGTCCATGCTTGCCGGCTGTGTGTCGATGCTGGCCGCCTGTCTGTCGATGCTGGTTGGCTGTATATCGATGCTGGTCGGCTATGTATCGATGCTGGTCGGCTGTGAGTCCATGCTGGCCGGCTGCGTATCGATGCTGGTCGGTTGTGTCCATGCTGGTCGGCTGTGTGTCGATGCTGGTCGGCTGTGAGTTGATGCTAGGATGCTGGTCGTTTCCGTGTCGATGCTGGTCGGCTGTGTCGATGCTGGTCGGTTCTCTGTCGATGCTGGTCGGCTGTGTGTCGATGCTGGTCGGCTGTGAGTCCATGGTGGCCGGCTGCGTATCGATGCTGGTCGGTTCTGTGTCCATGCATGCCGGCAGGGTATCGATGCTGGCCGCCTGTCTATCGATGCTGGTTGGCTGTGTATCGATGCTGGTCGGTTCTGAGTCGATGCTGGCCGGCTGTCTGTCGATGCTGGTCACCTGTGTGTCGATGCTGGTCACCTGTGTGTCGATGCTGGTCGGTTCTGTCTCGATGCTGGTCGGCTTTGTGTCGATGCTGGCCGGCTGTGTCGATGCTGGCCGGCTGTGTCGATGCTGGCCGGCTGTATATTGCTGCCGGTCGGTTCTCTTTTGATGCTGGCCGGCTGTGTATCGATGCTTGCCGCCTGTGTGTCGATGACGGCCGGCTGTGTCGATGCTGGTCGGTTCTGTGTCGATGCTGGCCGGCTGTGTGCCGATGCTGGCCCGCTATGACGATTCTTTGGTCATTCATGAAGTCTAAACCTAAGACTCATTTCTCTCAACTCGCTTATCCAATGTAGCCTAACTTCGGGTTTTTCTGACTGATAGAAATTCGACTTAGCTTCTCCAATGGATTATGATTTTGATTACGATTTCTCAATTGAAGCGACCATCGACCGATGCCTTGGGCATTATGATAACGGCGTCATAGAAGTCATTAGATTAGATTTTTAAGATTCTCCAGGAATTGACCATACAGGTTTTTAGCCTAATTGGCGTCCATTGGAAGAAATCAACCTGAATCATGTGTACGATCGTTGGCAATTGCACTAAGGGTCATCCATTAAGGACGTCCAAAAAGGAAGGAAGAAAGGGTCACTGAAATGCAGACAAGCGGGGGGGGGGGGGCTATGCCCAAATGCGTGTGTCCAAATCTAAATTGTTATTTCTGTACACTGTGTGCCCTAAACACCAACTTCAGTCAGACAGCAGTCCGTACCACATTGGATCTAATTAGATTAGATCTAATTGCTGGATGCAGCAGTATCAAAGTAACTCACTACATAGCTCAGTTAGCCCTGCAAGATCAACAGGGAAATCCAGTCTATATGCCTTAGTGCTCCATTGGAGTGCGGACGTCGGCAAAGAGGATGGGCGGTAATGCCAAATGCTGACAAATGCAGAGAAGAGTAGGGAGGGTCGAAAGTAAGTCTTTGCTTTAATGTCCTCTATGGACGATCGAGAATACAAACTACAGATAATCTTAATATAAGTTTGACTTGTTCTGATCGTCTTTTCTTTCTATACGATGCAAATTTTTAGACTTTTAGTTTAGGCCCAAAAGATATGCCTTCTTACACGGACCATAGATCAGGTCCCAAATGTTACTGCTCACGCGGTAGGCCAGTGCGCGCACGACGAAAAAATTAGAGGGAACTTTGAGTCTAACTTGTCTGACCGTAGTCCACAGTGACGCGCAGCTTTTGTAGATTGGCAGGTGCATTGGAGTTAAACAATGCTGCGCCCAATTTGTACTTGAATGGGTGACCTAAGTAGAATATAACGCCAATTTGCGCCCACTCAGCCTTCATCCTTTCGGGGTCGGTAAATGAGTATGAAATCAAGTTGGGAGATTAAGAGGTGTACCATTATTGAACAGCTGTTATCGTATTTGCAACTTAGCCGATTGATCCTTCAACCGGGACTAATCTTTTAAAGAGTTTCTATAGAGGCCTGTAAATAAAATGTAACGTTTACAGGATAACTTACACAACGCAGTTCAGTAACAAAGCAGCTGCCGCTCTGTTACCTCTACCTTTTACCTTTTCACAGGATTTACTGCTAAATATTTCCAGATCTCATGCGGCCTCACTGTACAGTATTTCATTTTGCCCGGCTGCGCAGTACGATTGCAGTTAGATGTTATCTCTAATCGGAGAAGAGAACCAGGTCCAGTAGTAGAGGCAACGAGGCAATCACTATTATACATATACCATGGTCGCTCGCGTGTCCCTCCTTCTCTCTGTTTCTCTATCTCTGTTTCTTTGTCTATGTATCTTTCTTTCTGTCTCTCTGTGACTCTTTCTCTGTTTTTCTTTGCCTCTCTTTCTTTCTGTTTTTCTTTCAACCGCGCTCTCTCCGTCTCCCTCTTTCCCTCTCTCTCTCTCTCTCTGCCTCTATCTATCTATCAATCTATCAATCAATCAATCAATCAATCAATCAATCAATCAATCAATCAATCAATCTATCTATCTATCTATCTATCTATCTATCTATCTATCTATCTATCTATCTCTTAGGGCAGGGTGACAATGTGCGTGTCCTTTCATCGCTGTGCATGGAGTTCGAATCAGCCGATCTAGCTGCGTTCCTTGCTCACCCCTCGCTAACAGATATTGGCACAGTGCGCTCGATCAACGGTGAAAATAAATTTGGACGAAATTACGCAGCGCCTTGTTTATTTGGCCCAGTTATGCATCCGCCAATGCACCCCCAAACTCTCAAACCCGTGAGGACACCACTGCCCAGGCACGTCATACCTGGTCTTGGATTCTTAGCCGCATTTATCACCATCAAACTCAAGTTCCGAGTTAATTACACGGAAGAATAAGGCAGAATAAAACTGTAGCAATCGTTTAAAAATAGTTTGTTTTAGAACCAGATTGAGTCTGTTAAACTAGGCTTCAAAAAGTTTTCTAACTACAACAGTAAGCTATTAATGCATGTCACAGATTCGGAATCTAAGTACAATTAAATAACATGGCCACCTGATACGCGTTCACAGCATGAGTGGTAAACCCAGTTTATACTGTGCTATTTTACAATACTTTCATATACCCTAATCGTAGTCTAATTATAATCGTTTCGCTGAAGGATTCCTAAAGGCCCTATGCAAAGCCTCAGTTACACACCCAGATGAATCAAGGGGCGTACTGAACGCATGCCCTTTAACTCGGCCGTTTCTCAATTAATTGTTTATTTCATGCTTCAGACCTTAATGTCACTTTGTCCCACTCCGTTTCAAATCCAGGATCCATCTTGAAACATGCATTTATATAGAACCCGTTCATCTGAAACTTTTCAAAGGCACCTAATCAATCTTCACACGAATCGTGTGGCAAACAGTAGTCACTGTAGGTCAAGGCAGTTACTGTAGATAAAGAGCTAGAGTTCGACTTAGAGTGAATACCTTTTTATTTTCGCCACAAGGGCAGATAAGCATGGCAAAAACGTAGAGTTAGAGTTAGAGTTATACGTATAATTACAGTTACATTTAGAGTTCGAGTTCCGGTTGACAGTCACAGTTGCAGTTACATCTAGAGTTACGGCACCAGTTATAGTTAGAATACGAGTTAGAGTTACAGTTACAGTTAAAGCTACAGTATGAATGAGGCTGTGTAGGTAGGCAGTTACCTCTTCCTCTGCCTCGGATTCCTCGTGGGCGGCCTGGGCTGGAGTGACAGCCATCTCGCCTGGTATTTCGGCTGGCTCTGGGGCCTTGAACTTCTCGGCCGCCGCCATCTGAGCCTGCTGACTCAGGTCCTCGATCTGTCGAACATCGAGCGAACATCAAATCATCCACAGCATTTAGAAACATTATCCACAGCATTTAGAAACATAAGAATGTGGAGCACATGGTGATGCAGGTGGGGGTGCTGAGGACGCTGATAATGATGATGGTGATGATGATTCCGACCACGATGATAATGATGACCACAGTGATGATGATGATGAAGAAGTTGATGATGATGACCAGAGTGATGATGATGACAAAGACGGTGTAATACTCACGATAACAATGATAATAACAATCATGGTGATAACGATGACGACAATAATAATGACAATAAAGGGCATGACGATGACGACTATACCGACGATGATGAAACGACAACGACTACGATGATGATAACGATGATGACAATAATGAAGTAGGACGTGGGGCCGAAAATTCTTGTTACGAATTTCCTTCTCTGTAACTCTAACTCTACAGCCACCTGTGTTTAACTACTCTGCCAAAATGATCATCCGCGTGCTCGTTACCTGACCTTCGCCCTTCCAAATATCAGAGAAGATTAGATTAGATCAAATCAAATCAGACTAGATCAGATTAGACTAGGTTAGATCTCGACTAGATTAGGTTGGGTTGGTTAGCTTGTATAGGACTGGACTGGAGCGGAGTGGAACGGAGTAGAGAAAGCATAGAACAGAACAGAGCAGAATAAAGGTGAAGAAAATAGAAGAGTATAAGATCAAATCAGATCAGGTCAGATTATATTAGCTTGCGATCGTTTCCTGTGTACCTTGGCCTCTCCGAATATGACGTACGTATCGGAGGCTGGACTCTTGTAGACATCCGGCTGAATTATGACAAATAGGATGTTCTTCGCCTTGCGAATCGTCACACGTGACACTCCAATGACTTGCTTCAAGCCTGCGTAATGCAACGTAATCAGTGTGATGCTGTGTAACATTGCACTGTGTCTAACAATAGTAACGTAAGGTAGTATTGCTCTGTAGGTCTACTGTGTAATGTTATCTACTGTTATGTCATGTAACCCAACTAAATCAGTCACTCTGGCAAGTGTAAAGTAGCCAATGAATGGTACCTAGTTTGGAGAGAGCTTTTCTGGCTTTCTTCTCACTTCGACTTTGTTTCGCTTTGCTTACGACATCCTCCGACAGTTCCGTCACACTCTGAGGAGCCTTCAATCACAAATCAAACAACAGTTTCTAGATTAGATTAAGTTAGGTCAGATTAGGTCAGATTAGGGCAGATTAAATTAGATTGGATTAGATTAGACTAGACCTCAGTAGACTAGATTAGATAAGATTAAATTAGATCAAACCCTTTATTTTTAATCCCTCGCTTGCTCACTGGCTCAGTCAGTCACATTTACTTCTTTACATTCCTCCTTCCACTTGCTTGCTCTGTAACTCAATCTTCCATCTATATAGCGCCTTTATCTGCAAGCATATGACAGTCTGGAACTGCTAGTCAGACGGCGTTGGGTTCTCGGTTGTTCTGGTGTTCTAGGTGGTTGATTCAAGCCTTTGAAATTCACAGCCCAGTTCTGTGCGTTCTGTCATTTCTTTAATGCGTTCTGTCATTTCTTTAATGCGTTCTGTCATTTCTTTAATGCGTTCTGTCATTTCTTTAATGTCATTCTGGTCTAAACTTAAGACGCATCTGTTTGAATTTGCTTACGGAGCATAGCCTGACTTCTGGTTTCTCTGACCCATCGGATTTTGACTGAGCTTCTCCAAGGGATTACCGTTTGTTTACGGTTTTACTTGAAGCGATCACTGATTGAAGCTTTGTGCATTATGATAACGGCTCTAAAGAGACTTTTATATTAGATTAGATTAGCACAGATTATATTAAACGAGATTAGAATAGATCAGATTGGATCAGACTACATTAGATTATACACTAAATTAAATTAGATTCGATTAGATGACCTGGTTTGGAGGATGAGGATGCTGGTGTGGCGTGGCTCCATGGTCGTGCAGGTGATGCGGAGGATGTTCAGCCAGCTCTGGCATTGACTCCTCATCAGTGTCTGTCACAGAACCACCCTCTCCTTTTCCTTCTCCTCCGGTCTTTCCAGCTGCTGAAACAGACGTTTTCTGGTCGTCTGCTTCGAATTCTTTCTTAGCAACCTTGGCAGCAACTTCCACACCATCCATAGTCTATAAAGACGACATGATGGAATAAGATGATGACAACAATTATCAAGTATAATTAATTGAGGAGAAACCAGAACTCCAAGTGTTAATTAAATAATTAATTAATTCATTCATTCATTAATCCGTGTATCCATGCATTCGTGGAATCACTCATTCTCTTGCTGACTCGCTCACCCTCTCGTACAGTCGTTCATGCATTCATTCAGTCAGTCAGTCATTTATTAAGTCATTTGTTAATTTTAACGCACATTTCCATGGTTCATTTGGACATGAAAAGAAACATCCAGACTGTAAAGCAAACATATATCTCTCCACCTCAGTACCACTCACATCAGCTTCCCGATTTTGATTGGCCTCTTTTTCTGGAGCTGGCCCAGACGGTGGGAAAGGCGCAGGTTGCTGTTCCGAAGTTGATGGTGCTGTGTGAAGAACAGGTGATGGCTGTTGTGCTGGAGGTTGTGCTGGTTGTTGCACTGCTGTTGGTGTTTGTTGCTGTGCAGGAACTGGTGCTGGTGCAGAAGTTGGTGCTGGTTGTTGTGCTGGGGTAGATGCTGGTTGAGGAACAGGTGCTGGTTGCTGCGCAGAAGTAGGCCCTGGAGTTGGTGCTAGTCGAGAAACTGGTGGTAGTTGCTGTGCTGAAGTAGGTGCTGGTTGCTGTGCTGGAGTTGGTGCTGGTTGAAGACTTGGTGTAGGTTGATGTGCTGGAGTAGTTGCTGGTTGAGAAGTTGGTGCCGTCTGCTTTGCTGGAGTTGGTACTGGAGAAGTTGGTGCTGTTTGCTGTGCTGGAATAAGTGCTGGCTGCTGTGCTGAAGTTATTGTTGGCTGATGTGCTGAAGAAGATGCAGGTTCCTGTGCTGGAATTGGTGCTGGTTGCTGTGCTGGAGTAGGTGCTGAAGTAGGTGCTGGTTGCTGTGCTGGAGTTGGTGCTGGTTGCTGTGTCGCAGTAGGTGCTGGAGTAGGTACTGGTTGCTGTGCTGAAGCAGGTGCTGGTTGTTGTACTGGAGTAGGTGCTGGAGTTGGTGCTGGTTGCTGTGCTGTAGTAGGTGTTGGTACCTGCGCTGGAGTAGGTGCTGGTTGTTGTACTGGAGTAGGTGCTGGAGTAAGTGCTGGCTGCTGTGCTGGTTGCTGTGCTGGTTGCTGTGCTGGTTGCTGTGCTGGAGTAGGTGCTGGAGTAGGTACTGGTTGCTGTGCAGGAGTAGGTGCTGGAGTTGGTGCTGGTTGCTGTGCTGCAGTTGGTGTTGGATGCTGTGCTGTAGTAGATGTTGGTTCCTGCGCTGGAGTAGGTGCTGGTTGTTGTACTGGAGTAGGTGCTGGAGTAAGTGCTGACTGCTGTGCTGGTTGCTGTGCTGGTTGCTGTGCTGGTTGTTGTGCTGGAGTAGGTGATGGTTGCTGTGCTGGTTGCTGTGCTGGAGTAGGTGCTAGAGTAGGTGCTGGTGTAGTTACTGGAGTAGGTGCTGGAGTAGGTGCTGAAGTTGGTGCATATTGCTGTGCTGGAGTAGGTGTTGAAGTTGGTGCTGGTTGCTGTGCTGGAGTAGGTGTTGGTTGCTGTGCTGGAGAAGCTATTGGAGTTGGTGCTGGTTGCTGTGCTGGAGTTGGTGCTGGTTGCTGTGCTGAGCTAGGTGCTAGGGTAGGTGCTGGAGTAGTTACCGGAGTAGGTGCTGAAGTAGGTGCTTCAGTTGGTGCTGGTTGCTGTGCTGGAGTTGGTGTTGGTTGCTGTGCTGGAGTAGGTGCTGGAGTTGGTATTGGTTGAGAAGCTGGCTTCGATTGCTGTGCTAGAGTAGGAATTGGTTGTTGTGCTGGTGCAGGTGCTGGAGTTTGTGCTGGTTGCTGTGCTGGAGTAGGTGTTGGAGTTGGTGCTAGTTTTTGTGCTGGTTGCTGTGCTGGTTGCTGTGCTGAAGTAGGTGCTGGAGTTGGTGCTGGTTGCTGTGCTGGAGTAGGCGTTGGAGTTGGTGCTGGTTTCTGTGCTGGTTGCTGGGCTAGTTTCTGTGCTAGTTGCTCTGCTGGTTGCTGTGCTGGAGTAGGTGCTGAAGTAGGTGCTAGAGTTGGTGCTGGAGTTGATGCTGGAGTTGGTATTGGTTGAGGAGTTGGTATTTGTTGCTGAGCTTGAGTAGGCACTGGAGTTGATGCTGGTTGCTGAGTCAGAGTTGGTGCTGGTTGAGGAGTTGGCACTGGTTGTTGTGCTGGAGTTTGTGCTAAAATGGGAGTTAGTTGTTGTGTTGGAATTGATGGTAGTCTAGAAGCTGGTGCTGGTTGCTGTTCTGGAGTTGGTGCTGGAGCTGGAACTAGTTTAGGCGTCAGTGGTGGTTGCTGTGCTGGAGTTGGTGCTGAAGTTGGTGCTGGTTGAGGAATTGGTGCCGTTTGCTGCGCTGAAGTTAGTGCTGACTGAAGAGGAGGTTGCTTGGCACTCCCTTGTGCTGGTGGTTGAACTGTGGCTGTTGCCTGAGGGACAGCAGCAGCAGTCAGTTGTCCTGGAACAGGTCGTTGGATTGGTGCCACTGATGACAATGCAGTGGCAGCTGCTGCTGTAATTTTGTCCTGAGTTAGAGATGAAATCTGAGGTGTTTGTTGTTGGGCTGGTTGCCCAGCTTCTTTTGGTTGCTGAGCTGGTTGTCCAGCTGGTCTTGGTTGCTGTTCTGGTTGTCCGGCTGGTTTTAATTGTTCAGGTTGTTGTCCAATTGGTTTTTGTTGCTGAACTGGCTTTCCAGATGGTTGTGGTTGCTCAGCTGGTTGTCCAGCTGGTTTTGGTTGCTGTGTTTGTTGTTCAGACGGTTGTGGTTGCTCAGGTTGTTGTCCAGCTGGTTTTGGTTGCTGAGATGGTAGTCCAGATGGTTGTGGTTGCTGAGCTGGTTGTCCAGCTGGTTTTAGTTGCTGTGTTTGTTGTCCAGATGGTTGTGGTTGCTCAGGTTGTTGTCCAGCTGGTTTTGGTTGCTGAGCTGGTAGTCCAGATGGTTTTGGTTGCTCAGGTTGTTGTCCAGATGGTTGTGGTTGCTCAGGTTGTTGTCGAGATAGTTGTGGTTGCTCAGGTTGTTGTCCAGATGGTTGTGGTTGCTGAGCTGGTAGTCCAGATGGTTGTGGTTGCTGAGCTGGTAGTCCAGATGGTTGTGGTTGCTGAGCTGGCTGTCCAGCTGGTTTTAGTTGCTGTGTTTGTTGTCCAGATGGTTGTGGTTGCTCAGGTTGTTGTCCAGCTGGTTTTGGTTGCTGAGCTGGTAGTCCAGATAGTTGTGGTTGCTGAGCTGGTTGTCCAGCTGGTTTTAGTTGCTGTGGTTGTTGTCGAGATAGTTGTGGTTGCTCACGTTGTTGTCCAGCTGGTTTTGGTTGCTGAGCTGGTAGTCCAGATGATTTTGGTTGCTCAGGTTGTTGTCCAGATGGTTGTGGTTGCTCAGGTTGTTGTCCAGCTGGTTTTGGTTGCTGAGCTGGTAGTCCAGATGGTTGTGGTTGCTGAGCTGGTAGTCCAGATGGTTGTGGTTGATCAGGTTGTTGTCCAGCTGGTTTTGGTTGCTGAGCTGGTAGTCCAGATGGTTGTGGTTGCTGAGCTGGTTGTCCAGCTGGTTTTAGTTGCTGTGGTTGTCCAGCTGGTTTTGGTTGCTGAGCTGGTAGTCCACATGGTTGTGGCTGCTGAGCTGGTTGTCCAGCTGGTTTTAGTTGCTGAGGTTGTTGTCCAGATGGCCTTGGTTGCTGAGCTGGCTGTCCAGATGGCTGTGGTTGTTGAAGCTGCTGTCCAACAGGATTTTGTTGCTGAACTGGTTGTACAGATGGTTGTGGTCGCTGAGCTGGTTGTTCAGATAGTTTTGGTTGCTGAGCTGGTTGTCCAGATAGTTGTGGTTGCTGAGGTTGTTGTCCAGCTGGTTTTGGTTGCTGAGTTGGTTGTCCAGCTAATTTTTGTTGTTGAGGTTGTTGTCCAGCCGGTTGTGGATGCTGAGTTTGTTGTCCAGCTGATTGTGGTTGCTGAGGTGGTTGCCCAGCTGGCTTTGTCTGCTGGGGTGGTTGTCCGGATAGTTGTGGCTGTTGAGTTGGTGCTGGCAGTCCAGCTGGTTGTGATGATGCATCTGATGCACCGACTGCATCTTTTGCATTGGCTGCTGATGCTGAAGCCGACAGGTGATCCATTTCTAAATCAACATATTAAGGTATTTACATAAACAAGTTTTCAATAATAATGATCAGTTACCCCAAAGCTAGACGTTTATCCTAAAGTTAGGCGTTTTTTCTAAAGTTTCGTTTACTACTAATCTAATCTAATTGGGATGAATTTCATTCGTTAGCAGACGAGAGCTTCTTCAATCTCTCCCTGTCTATTCCGCATGTCGCAAATGATGTGAACCGTGGTTCACCATGAGTTCACCATAGGGTCATCTTGGGGTCACTATGATATTGCAATTTCTGCACTTACTCAAACTAGTTTCTACACTGTTTTCTTGGTTCGATCGTCCCAAACAGCTTCGAAATGCAAATTTGTAGCACCGGCGACAAGCCTTCATGCTACGATAAGACGACTTCTTATAGCATGCGCGGATACATCCCAGCTGTACTCCTTCCGTGTCACGAGTCCGATGTCCTTCGATGGAACCATACACTGTGACGGATCCGAGTTCGTAGTATTTGCACGTTTATGGCCTTTCCGGCAGAAGAGCAGAAATACTCTAACTAGATCGTGAAATACTTCTTGCCGACGACTGTTCTTACTATCTATGCCACGTGTTGTATTAACCTTGCCGGTACGAGCTCCCTAGTTCCAGTTTTCTTCGACCGGCCCAGCTACCCAACGCGTGCACCAGTTTAGCCAGGCTCCCAGGCAGCGCCCAAGACTGGCTGCAACGACGCAGAGGCGCTGGAATGAGGTGCAAGCCTGCTTGCCTCCGTACACGGAACGGTCGGTCGTAACTTTGCTGTATCTATGGCTATTTTTGGAGCCGGTAATCCGACGCTTGCTAGGAAAATTCAGCAGCGGCTAAGAGTGGGTTAGGAGCACGAGGGGAAGACGAGGCCGTCAGAGAGAAGCAGACACACACACATGCGGAGAGGTAGAGAGACTCAAAGTGCATCACTGCACTGGATACTTTTATACACGTGGAGCAAGTGCCAATCGGCATGTTCATGGAGTCGATCATACCCAAAGTCCAGGCGATTGCTTCTCACAGGCCAACAACCCACGTTAAACGCTGTATTCCCCAGCAAGAAACTCAGCTAATAACTTTTCGGCTTCAAGTCCTCGGCTTCCTATAGAAAAACTCGGCGAGCCGTTTACATAATAAGCAAGTAACGTAAAATGAAGTTCTACACCTTACCCAGTGATACGATTTTCGCTCTGCACGCAGAATTCAACGGTTAAGAAGTCCTGACTGCAGTTGTTCCCGTGAAGTCGGTGATAGACTGACCCTGCTAGTCGATGTGGCCTGCGGAGCAACTTGTTCGAACGACGGTGTACGTAGGGCCACGTAACACACGCAAATGTTGGAGTCGGCAAGAAACTAGACCCATCCAAGCAGACAAAGAGTCAGCCACGTGGGCGTAAGCCTGTCGAGTTGAGGCAGAAAGCCAAAAAAGAACTAGGAAGATGAACGCAAATAAAGAAGAAGAAAAATCATACAGGCAGACGGAGTTTGATGCATACAAGAGTATCACGCAGAGACTGAAGTATGATGTTGTGTCGGACGGGCTTTAGCCGATGCTAAGCAATTGAAACTCTGATCAGTCTGTTGGACTACATTATCAGACCGAACGCACCATTTGTTATCTAATAATAATAATAATAATAATAATAATAATAATAATAATAATAATAATAATAATAATAATAATAACAGTAATTACAATAATAATTACAATAATACTATTATTATACAAATGTTAATAATAATATGTTCAACAACTTTAACAGCAGAAACAACAAAATAGGTGAACTCCTACTTATCATTACCATATTACTATTGTTACCATATTACTCCTATTACCATACCCTATGGTAAGCATTCTAACCCTCCGATTTTCTACTGGCTGCTTTGCAGATGACTTACTAAGAAGGAAGACTTTCTTTGAGTTGGAGTAAATGCAACAGGAGTTGTCTCGACCGATCATCACAAATGCTTCGGGCTCTAAAGATACATGTGTTGTTTCTTGGAGCCAGGGTTCATCAGGAAACTGAGGACGTCCAGCCGTGCCTGACATACCACCCGTCTGACACGCTGGTGGTCTGTGTGTCCAAAGCGCAGGCAACCGTGTCGAAAGAACTCACCTGTATGTTTTCAATTCGACTGTGACTGAATCTGAAATAATGAATATTCATAGGCAGCTGTGTTGAAGCGCTGGATGACCATGAAACTGAATTACAAATGAAATGAAGTTCCCTCTTGTAACCAGTTGTCCAAGCCAAATGCCAATCAAGGCTGTTGATGAAAGTTATGCCTTCGTGATTGAAGGGAGAAGTGTTTCGATGGCCAGAGGAATGAAGCAGTAAGCTGTCAGGATAGTATCACATTTAGCCACCATTCTTTGGACGGCAATCTCACAAGCAGCACCAATCTCTTCGGCGGATTCTGACCGAAATGAATGTGACAGGGGGTCAATAGCCGTTACATCCCAGGCAAGGCACCTGCCTCACTCTCAAGAAATAAGGATTATGCCTTCGGGGCGTCTCGAAACTATTATATTAGTAGTATTCACAGCGCTTTTGAGAGGTCATCATCATCAGCAGCAGCAGCAACATCATCATCATCATCACCTTCATCGCCTTTTTCGGCATTATCCCTACTTCTACTCTTCATTCAACTACTGCTACACTACTATACTTACCTTAATAGCGCTACAATGCTACTAATGTGAGCAGTGGCATAAAATGTAATGTAATCCAAGAAATGGGAGACGAAAAGGAAGGCTATGCACAATTCTTGTTGACAACGGATTAGCGCCACTGCGTTTATAGACATTACACACACAAAATGCATCCAACCAGACCTCTGCGTGTTCATGAATGTGTACGTTACTTATAAGTAGGCAGAGTAGGCCTTCGGCTCAATTTAGGCTACAGTAGGCTAAGCTTCAGGAGAAAGGCGTCTGAAACAGTGACAGTTGGCTTAAAAATGATTCAACACGTTTTTGTTTAGGAAGTTATCAAATTTCGATCGGGCTTCTCCAACGGCTGTCCACGACGTTACTGTTTTGTGGGGCACGGTAGCATATTGGAGAGAGCGCTCGGCTTGTAACGCGGAGAGTACGGGTTCGAGTCTCCTCCGAGATGGTTACTGTGTAGGGACTTTGAGCAAGTCCTTAACTCACAATTTCTCGGCGCCATCGATTGATGCTAAGTCATTAGATAGTGGCGCCTAATAAATGCAGAACTAATAACGGCTCATGATAAATATTTAACTACGAATTCACTTGATGCGACCAACGACTGATGCCTTGTGAACTTTGGTAACTGTAATGTAGAAATTCATATTGATGCTGCTGCTACTACAACAACTACTACTACCAGTGCTGCTGCTATTACTATTACTGCTACCACTACTAATATTAATACCACTACTGCTGCTGCTGTCCCTACTACTGTTACTACTACTACATGTATGTATGCAAGTATCTAAGGACTTAATATAGCGCCCTTTAAGCACCTCAAATCTCGCAATTCGATAGCCTTCAATTGATAACGATCTCGCCTCTACGTCGAAGGACTGCCTCAAGTTCTGGAACCCTCCCGTCAAACAAAACAGATCTTGATTCAACGTCGATAGATCCTTTACTTTTCGGCTTGATACACATGATGTGAATTTGGTATTCAAAAGAGATTCCAAGATTTCAAAAGCAGCGCAAAGTAACGTGGCATGGCAAGATTTCTGTCTTCGTTTACTGAAGACAGTATTGTCAAGAGCGATACGACGACGGTCACGGTGAGTATACGGTGTAACCACAGCCCTGGCGGACCCAAGAGCTGACAAAGGATGGATTCGAGATTTGCCAATACTAATGCAGCTCAATGTCTTCCCAACTCAAGCTTGAGACCTATTCGTATCGTCTGCTTTTGCTGTCTCACTCATGCCTACGATTCCTAGCTCAGTCGATGGACACGTCGTAATCGTATTCTCAAGATTTATACAGCGCCCAAACAAAGCTAAGTCGCGGGAACTAGCTTATTCACAGGCGCTTAGTCAAAACAAAATCGATAGGCAAAATGGTTCGGTTCAGGAGTCAGGCAGTCACACAGTCGGACGGCTACGGTGGATGGCGTTTGAAATTGAATCGAGAAGAAAGATAAGGGGAAGAGGAAGAATTAGGATAAGAAGAGATAAGAAGACTCTGGACACATGGCGTGTTAACAAATGCATTAGGCCTACTTACTTACTTACTTATTTACTTACTTACTTTCACGTCCATGCAAACGAAGTTAGTAATTACATATAAATATTAACTCGTTAATTATTCGGAAAAAAATGTACAAAGAAGTCATTATATTCAAAAGTTCCTTTGCAATGTTACACCTAATATCAGTCAACAAGTTATGTATACGTGCTCTTGAATTCTGAGAGGCGACAGGCCTATAGGTCTATTGTTCGGATATATCTTTTATCTCAAACAGCTGCATTCAATTCCACTGTTTCTGTTCACATGTTCTTAAACGGTCCTTCTCTTCATTCGCGCTTTTCTTCTGCTTGCTAAATCTTCCCCTTGTTCCTTTCCTTTCCCGTTTCAACCCTCCCTCCTTCCTTCCCTACTTCTCTCTCTGTCTCTCTCTCTCTCTCTTCCATAGGACGAGGACAAGTTACATAAGACAATCAACGAATTGGTTTACGGGGTTTTACGCCACGCCAGGGACCCACAAACCCCAGGGTCTTACGGGATTTTAAGCCACGCCAGAGGACCCTGGAGTCTTACAAGTACAACTAACAAACATACAAACATCAAGATACATAAGACAATCAACGAATTGGTTTACGGGGTTTTACGCCACGCCAGGGACCCACAAACCCCAGGGTCTTACGGGATTTTAAGCCACGCCAGAGGACCCTGGAGTCTTACAAGTACAACTAACAAACATACAAACATCAAGTTACATAAGACAATCAACGAATTGGTTTACGGGGTTTTACGCCACGCCAGGGACCCACAAACCCCAGGGTCTTACGGGATTTTAAGCCACGCCAGAGGACCCTGGAGTCTTACAAGTACAACTAACAAACATACAAACAGAAAATAGACAGACAGACAGACAAACAGACAAACAGACAAACAGACAGACAGACAAGGAAGAGAGAGAGAGAGCTCGAAGGACCGTTGTAGCATATACCGCATATTTGATTTGCACCTCGCCTCAAGTAGAATTCGCCACCAGAGCGCGTACCTGAAATAAGACATTCGAAAAAAATTAGTACAAGGCTTTGGCTCTCTCATTAGATTAAAACAGTAACCACTGCCAAATACCATTCGAAACAATTAGTACTAGGCTTTGGCTCTCTCATTAGATTAAAACAGTAACCATTGCCAAATACCATTCGAAACAATTAATACTAGGCTTTGGCTCTCTCATTAGATTAAAACAGTAACCAGTGAGAAAATACCATTCGAAACAATTAGTACCAGGCTTTGGCTCTCTCATTAGATTAAAACAGTAACCATTGCCAAATACCATTCGAAACAATTAATACCAGGCTTTGGCTCTCTCATTAGATTAAAATAGTAACCACTGCCAAATATCATTCGAAACAATTAGTACCAGGCTTTGGCTCTCTCATTAGAATAAAACAGTAACCATTGCCAAATACCATTCGAAACAATTAGTACCAGGCTTTGGCTCTCTCAATAGATTAAAACAGTCACCATAGCCAAATACCATTCGAAACAATTAGTACTAGGCTTTGGCTCTCTCATTAGATTAAAACAGTAACCATTGCCAAATACCATTCGAAACAATTAGTACCAGGCTTTGGCTCTCTCATTAGATTAAAACAGTAACCATTGCCAAATACCATTCGAAACAATTAATACTAGGCTTTGGCACTCTCATTAGATTAAAACAGTCACCATTGCCAAATACCATTCGAAACAATTAGTACCAGGCTTTGGCTCTCTCATTAGATTAAAACAGTAAACACTGCCAAATACCATTCGAAACAATTAGTACTAGGTTTTGGCTCTCTCATTAGATTAAAACAGTAACCATTGCCAAATACCATTCAAAACAATTAGTACCAGGCTTTGGCTCTCTCATTAGATTAAAACAGTAAACACTGCCAAATACCATTCGAAACAATTAGTACTAGGTTTTGGCTCTCTCATTAGATTAAAACAGTAACCACTGCCAAATACCATTCAAAACAATTAGTACTAGGCTAGGCTTTGGCTCTCTCATTAGATTAAAACAGTAACCATAGCCAAATACCACTCGAAACAATTAGTACCAGGCTTTGGCTCTCTATTAGATTAAAACAGTAACCATTGCCAAATACCATTCAAAACAATTGGTACTAGGCTTTGGCTCTCTCATAAGATTAAAACAGTAACCATTGCCAAATACCATTCAAAACAATTAGTACTAGGCTTTGGATCTCTTATTAAATTAAAACAGTAACCATTGCCAAATACCATTCAAAACAATTAGTACCAGGCTTTGGCTCCCTCAATAGATTAAAACAGTAACCATAGCCAAATACCATTCAAAACAATTAGTACTAGGCTTTGGCTCTCTCATTAGATTAAAACAGTAACCATTGCCAAATACCATTCGAAACAATTAATACTAGCCTTTGGCTCTCTCATTAGATTAAAACAGTCATCATTGCCAAATACCATTGGAAACAATTAATACTAGGCTTTGGCTCTCTCAATAGATTAAAACAGTAACCATTGCCAAATACCATTCAAAACAATTAGTACTAGGCTTTGGATCTCTTATTAAATTAAAACAGCAACCATAGCCAAATACCATTCAAAACAATTAGTACCAGGCTTTGGCTCTCTCAATAGATTAAAACAGTAACCATAGCCAAATACCATTCAAAACAATTAATACTAGGCTAGCCTTTGGCTCTCTCATTAGATTAAAACAGTCACCATTGCCAAATACCATTTGAAACAATTAATACTAGCCTTTGGCTCTCTCATTAGATTAAAACAGTCACCATTGCCAAATACCATTCGAAACAATTAGTACCAGGCTTTGGCTCTCTCATCAGATTAAAACAGTAAACACTGCCAAATACCATTCGAAACAATTAGTACTAGGTTTTGGCTCTCTCATTAGATTAAAACAGTAACCACTGCCAAATACCATTCGAAACAATTAGTACTAGGCTAGGCTTTGGCTCTCTCATTAGATTAAAACAGTCACCATAGCCAAATACCATTCGAAACAATTAGTACCAGGCTTTGGCTCTCTCATTAGATTAAAACAGTAACCATTGCCAAATACCATTCAAAACAATTAATACTAGGCTTTGGCTCTCTCAATAGATTAAAACAGTCACCATTGCCAAATACCATTCGAAACAATTAGTACAAGGCTTTGGCTCTCTCATTAGATTAAAACAGTAAACACTGCCAAATACCATTCGAAACAATTAGTACTAGGTTTTGGCTCTCTCATTAGATTAAAACAGTAACCACTGCCAAATACCATTCGAAACAATTAGTACTAGGCTAGGCTTTGGCTCTCTCATTAGATTAAAACAGTCACCATTGCCAAATACCATTCAAAACAATTAATACTAGGCTTTGGCTCTCTTATTAGATTAAAACAGTAACCATTGCCAAATACCATTCGAAACAATTAGTACAAGGCTTTGGCTCTCTCATTAGATTAAAACAGTAGCCAAATACCATTCAAAACAATTAGTACCAGGCTTTGGCTCTCTTATTAGATTAAAACAGTAACCATTGCCAAATACCATTCGAAACAATTAGTACCAGGCTTTGGCTCTCTCATTAGATTAAAACAGTCACCATTGCCAAATACCATTCAAAAGAATTAGTACCAGGCTTTGGCTCTCTCATTAGATTAAAACAGTAAACACTGCCAAATACCATTCAAAACAATTAGTACTAGGCTTTGGCTCTCTCATTAGATTAAAACAGTCACCATTGCCAAATACCATTCAAAACAATTAGTACTAGCCTTTGGCTCTCTCATTAGATTAAAACAGTAACCAGTGAGAAAATACCATTCAAAACAATTAGTACCAGGCTTTGGCTCTCTCAATAGATTAAAACAGTAACCATAGCCAAATACCATTCAAAACAATTAGTACTAGGCTTTGGCTCTCTCATTAGATTAAAACAGTAACCATTGCCAAATACCATTCAAAACAATTGGTACTAGGCTTTGGCTCTCTCATAAGATTAAAACAGTAACCATTGCCAAATACCATTCAAAACAATTAGTAATAGGCTTTGGCTCTCTCATTAGATTAAAACAGTAACCATTGCCAAATACCATTCAAAACAATTGGTACTAGGCTTTGGCTCTCTCATTAGATTAAAACAGTAACCATTGCCAAATACCATTCAAAACAATTAGTACCAGGCTTTGGATCTCTTATTAAATTAAAACAGTAACCATTGCCAAATACCATTCAAAACAATTAGTACCAGGCTTTGGCTCCCTCAATAGATTAAAACAGTAACCAGTGAGAAAATACCATTCAAAACAATTAGTACCAGGCTTTGGCTCTCTCATTAGATTAAAACAGTAACCATTGCCAAATACCATTCGAAACAATTAATACTAGCCTTTGGCTCTCTCATTAGATTAAAACAGTCACCATTGCCAAATACCATTCGAAACAATTAATACTAGGCTTTGGCTCTCTCAATAGATTAAAACAGTAACCATTGCCAAATACCATTCGAAACAATTAGTACCAGGTTTTGGCTCTCTCATCAGATTAAAACAGTAAACACTGCCAAATACCATTCGAAACAATTAGTACCAGGCTTTGGCTCTCTCATTAGATTAAAACAGTAACCACTGCCAAATACCATTCGAAACAATTAGTACTAGGCTAGGCTTTGGCTCTCTCATTAGATTAAAACAGTCACCATAGCCAAATACCATTCAAAACAATTAGTACCAGGCTTTGGCTCTCTTATTAGATTAAAACAGTAACCAATGCCAAATACCATTCGAAACAATTAGTACCAGGCTTTGGCTCTCTCATTAGATTAAAACAGTCACCATTGCCAAATACCATTCAAAACAATTAGTACCAGGCTTTGGCTCTCTCAATAGATTAAAACAGTAACCATAGCCAAATACCATTCAAAACAATTAGTACTAGGCTTTGGATCTCTTATTAAATTAAAACAGTAACCATTGCCAAATACCATTCAAAACAATTAGTACTAGGCTTTGGCTCTCTCATAAGATTAAAACAGTAACCATTGCCAAATACCATTCAAAACAATTAGTACTAGGCTTTGGATCTCTTATTAAATTAAAACAGTAACCATTGCCAAATACCATTCAAAACAATTAGTACCAGGCTTTGGCTCTCTCAATAGATTAAAACAGTAACCATTGCCAAATACCATTCGAAACAATTAATACCAGGCTTTGGCTCTCTCATTAGATTAAAATAGTAACCACTGCCAAATATCATTCGAAACAATTAGTACCAGGCTTTGGCTCTCTCATTACAATAAAACAGTAACCATTGCCAAATACCATTCAAAACAATTAGTACCAGGCTTTGGCTCTCTCAATAGATTAAAACAGTAACCATAGCCAAATACCATTCAAAACAATTAGTACTAGGCTTTGGATCTCTTATTAAATTAAAACAGTAACCATTGCCAAATACCATTCAAAACAATTAGTACCAGGCTTTGGCTCCCTCAATAGATTAAAACAGTAACCATAGCCAAATACCATTCAAAACAATTAGTACTAGGCTTTGGCTCTCTCATTAGATTAAAACAGTAACCATTGCCAAATACCATTCGAAACAATTAATACTAGCCTTTGGCTCTCTCATTAGATTAAAACAGTCACCATTGCCAAATACCATTCGAAACAATTAATACTAGGCTTTGGCTCTCTCAATAGATTAAAACAGTAACCATTGCCAAATACCATTCGAAACAATTAGTACCAGGCTTTGGCTCTCTCATCAGATTAAAACAGTAAACACTGCCAAATACCATTCGAAACAATTAGTACTAGGTTTTGGCTCTCTCATAAGATTAAAACAGTAACCATTGCCAAATACCATTCAAAACAATTAGTAATAGGCTTTGGCTCTCTCATTAGATTAAAGCAGTAACCATTGCCAAATACCATTCAAAACAATTAGTACTAGGCTTTGGATCTCTTATTAAATTAAAACAGTAACCATAGCCAAATACCATTCAAAACAATTAGTACCAGGCTTTGGCTCTCTCAATAGATTAAAACAGTAACCATTGACAAATACCATTCGAAACAATTAGTACTAGGCTTTGGCTCTCTCATTAGATTAAAACAGTCACCATTGCCAAATACCATTCAAAACAATTAATACTAGGCTTTGGCTCTCTCATTAGATTAAAACAGTAACCAGTGAGAAAATACCATTCAAAACAATTAGTACCAGGCTTTGGCTCTCTCAATATATTAAAACAGTAACCATAGCCAAATACCATTCAAAACAATTAGTACTAGGCTTTGGCTCTCTCATTAGATTAAAACAGTAACCATTGCCAAATACCATTCAAAACAATTAGTAATAGGCTTTGGCTCTCTCATTAGATTAAAACAGTCACCATTGACAAATACCATTCAAAACAATTAGTACTAGGCTTTGGCTCTCTCATTAGATTAAAACAGTCACCATTGCCAAATACCATTCAAAACAATTAGTACTAGGCTTTGGCTCTCTCATTAGATTAAAACAGTAACCATTGCCAAATACCATTCGAAACAATTAATACTAGCCTTTGGCTCTCTCATTAGATTAAAACAGTCACCATTGCCAAATACCATTCAAAACAATTAGTAATAGGCTTTGGCTCTCTCAATATATTAAAACAGTAACCATTGCCAAATACCATTCAAAACAATTAGTACCAGGCTTTGGCTCTCTTAATAGATTAAAACAGTAACCACTGCCAAATACCATTCAAAACAATTAGTACTAGGCTTTGGCTCTCTCATTAGATTAAAACAGTAACCATTGCCAAATACCATTCAAAACAATTAATAATACGCTTTGGCTCTCTCATTAGATTAAAACAGTAACCATTGCCAAATACCATTCGAAACAATTAGTACCAGGCTTTGGCTCTCTCATTAGATTAAAACAGTAACCATTGCCAAATACCATTCAAAACAATTAGTAATAGGCTTTGGCTCTCTCATTAGATTAAAACAGTAACCACTGCCAAATACCATTCGAAACAATTAGTACTAGGCTAGGCTTTGGCTCTCTCATTAGATTAAAACAGTCACCATAGCCAAATACCATTCGAAACAATTAGTACCAGGCTTTGGCTCTCTCATTAGATTAAAACAGTAACCATTGCCAAATACCATTCAAAACAATTAATACTAGGCTTTGGCTCTCTCAATAGATTAAAACAGTCACCATTGCCAAATACCATTCGAAACAATTAGTACAAGGCTTTGGCTCTCTCATTAGATTAAAACAGTAAACACTGCCAAATACCATTCGAAACAATTAGTACTAGGTTTTGGCTCTCTCATTAGATTAAAACAGTAACCACTGCCAAATACCATTCGAAACAATTAGTACTAGGCTAGGCTTTGGCTCTCTCATTAGATTAAAACAGTAACCATTGCCAAATACCATTCAAAACAATTAATACTAGGCTTTGGCTCTCTTATTAGATTAAAACAGTAACCATTGCCAAATACCATTCGAAACAATTAGTACAAGGCTTTGGCTCTCTCATTAGATTAAAACAGTAAACACTGCCAAATACCATTCAAAACAATTAGTACCAGGCTTTGGCTCTCTTATTAGATTAAAACAGTAACCATTGCCAAATACCATTCGAAACAATTAGTACCAGGCTTTGGCTCTCTCATTAGATTAAAACAGTCACCATTGCCAAATACCATTCAAAAGAATTAGTACCAGGCTTTGGCTCTCTCATTAGATTAAAACAGTAAACACTGCCAAATACCATTCAAAACAATTAGTACTAGGCTTTGGCTCTCTCATTAGATTAAAACAGTCACCATTGCCAAATACCATTCAAAACAATTAGTACTAGCCTTTGGCTCTCTCATTAGATTAAAACAGTAACCAGTGAGAAAATACCATTCAAAACAATTAGTACCAGGCTTTGGCTCTCTCAATAGATTAAAACAGTAACCATAGCCAAATACCATTCAAAACAATTAGTACTAGGCTTTGGCTCTCTCATTAGATTAAAACAGTAACCATTGCCAAATACCATTCAAAACAATTGGTACTAGGCTTTGGCTCTCTCATAAGATTAAAACAGTAACCATTGCCAAATACCATTCAAAACAATTAGTAATAGGCTTTGGCTCTCTCATTAGATTAAAACAGTAACCATTGCCAAATACCATTCAAAACAATTAGTACTAGGCTTTGGCTCTCTCATTAGATTAAAACAGTAACCATTGCCAAATACCATTCAAAACAATTAGTACCAGGCTTTGGATCTCTTATTAAATTAAAACAGTAACCATTGCCAAATACCATTCAAAACAATTAGTACCAGGCTTTGGCTCCCTCAATAGATTAAAACAGTAACCAGTGAGAAAATACCATTCAAAACAATTAGTACCAGGCTTTGGCTCTCTCATTAGATTAAAACAGTAACCATTGCCAAATACCATTCGAAACAATTAATACTAGCCTTTGGCTCTCTCATTAGATTAAAACAGTCACCATTGCCAAATACCATTCGAAACAATTAATACTAGGCTTTGGCTCTCTCAATAGATTAAAACAGTAACCATTGCCAAATACCATTCGAAACAATTAGTACCAGGTTTTGGCTCTCTCATCAGATTAAAACAGTAAACACTGCCAAATACCATTCGAAACAATTAGTACCAGGCTTTGGCTCTCTCATTAGATTAAAACAGTAACCACTGCCAAATACCATTCGAAACAATTAGTACTAGGCTAGGCTTTGGCTCTCTCATTAGATTAAAACAGTCACCATAGCCAAATACCATTCAAAACAATTAGTACCAGGCTTTGGCTCTCTTATTAGATTAAAACAGTAACCAATGCCAAATACCATTCGAAACAATTAGTACCAGGCTTTGGCTCTCTCATTAGATTAAAACAGTCACCATTGCCAAATACCATTCAAAACAATTAGTACCAGGCTTTGGCTCTCTCAATAGATTAAAACAGTAACCATAGCCAAATACCATTCAAAACAATTAGTACTAGGCTTTGGATCTCTTATTAAATTAAAACAGTAACCATTGCCAAATACCATTCAAAACAATTAGTACTAGGCTTTGGCTCTCTCATAAGATTAAAACAGTAACCATTGCCAAATACCATTCAAAACAATTAGTACTAGGCTTTGGATCTCTTATTAAATTAAAACAGTAACCATTGCCAAATACCATTCAAAACAATTAGTACCAGGCTTTGGCTCTCTCAATAGATTAAAACAGTAACCATTGCCAAATACCATTCGAAACAATTAATACCAGGCTTTGGCTCTCTCATTAGATTAAAATAGTAACCACTGCCAAATATCATTCGAAACAATTAGTACCAGGCTTTGGCTCTCTCATTACAATAAAACAGTAACCATTGCCAAATACCATTCAAAACAATTAGTACCAGGCTTTGGCTCTCTCAATAGATTAAAACAGTAACCATAGCCAAATACCATTCAAAACAATTAGTACTAGGCTTTGGATCTCTTATTAAATTAAAACAGTAACCATTGCCAAATACCATTCAAAACAATTAGTACCAGGCTTTGGCTCCCTCAATAGATTAAAACAGTAACCATAGCCAAATACCATTCAAAACAATTAGTACTAGGCTTTGGCTCTCTCATTAGATTAAAACAGTAACCATTGCCAAATACCATTCGAAACAATTAATACTAGCCTTTGGCTCTCTCATTAGATTAAAACAGTCACCATTGCCAAATACCATTCGAAACAATTAATACTAGGCTTTGGCTCTCTCAATAGATTAAAACAGTAACCATTGCCAAATACCATTCGAAACAATTAGTACCAGGCTTTGGCTCTCTCATCAGATTAAAACAGTAAACACTGCCAAATACCATTCGAAACAATTAGTACTAGGTTTTGGCTCTCTCATAAGATTAAAACAGTAACCATTGCCAAATACCATTCAAAACAATTAGTAATAGGCTTTGGCTCTCTCATTAGATTAAAGCAGTAACCATTGCCAAATACCATTCAAAACAATTAGTACTAGGCTTTGGATCTCTTATTAAATTAAAACAGTAACCATAGCCAAATACCATTCAAAACAATTAGTACCAGGCTTTGGCTCTCTCAATAGATTAAAACAGTAACCATTGACAAATACCATTCGAAACAATTAGTACTAGGCTTTGGCTCTCTCATTAGATTAAAACAGTCACCATTGCCAAATACCATTCAAAACAATTAATACTAGGCTTTGGCTCTCTCATTAGATTAAAACAGTAACCAGTGAGAAAATACCATTCAAAACAATTAGTACCAGGCTTTGGCTCTCTCAATATATTAAAACAGTAACCATAGCCAAATACCATTCAAAACAATTAGTACTAGGCTTTGGCTCTCTCATTAGATTAAAACAGTAACCATTGCCAAATACCATTCAAAACAATTAGTAATAGGCTTTGGCTCTCTCATTAGATTAAAACAGTCACCATTGACAAATACCATTCGAAACAATTAGTACTAGGCTTTGGCTCTCTCATTAGATTAAAACAGTCACCATTGCCAAATACCATTCAAAACAATTAGTACTAGGCTTTGGCTCTCTCATTAGATTAAAACAGTAACCATTGCCAAATACCATTCGAAACAATTAATACTAGCCTTTGGCTCTCTCATTAGATTAAAACAGTCACCATTGCCAAATACCATTCAAAACAATTAGTAATAGGCTTTGGCTCTCTCAATATATTAAAACAGTAACCATTGCCAAATACCATTCAAAACAATTAGTACCAGGCTTTGGCTCTCTTAATAGATTAAAACAGTAACCACTGCCAAATACCATTCAAAACAATTAGTACTAGGCTTTGGCTCTCTCATTAGATTAAAACAGTAACCATTGCCAAATACCATTCAAAACAATTAGTAATAGGCTTTGGCTCTCTCATTAGATTAAAACAGTAACCATTGACAAATACCATTCGAAACAATTAGTACCAGGCTTTGGCTCTCTCATTAGATTAAAACAGTAACCATTGCCAAATACCATTCAAAACAATTAGTAATAGGCTTTGGCTCTCTCATTAGATTAAAACAGTAACCATTGACAAATACCATTCGAAACAATTAGTACTAGGCTTTGGCTCTCTCATTAGATTAAAACAGTCACCATTGCCAAATACCATTCGAAACAATTAATACTAGCCTTTGGCTCTCTCATTAGATTAAAACAGTCACCATTGCCAAATACCATTCAAAACAATTAGTACTAGGCTTTGGCTCTCTCATTAGATTAAAACAGTAACCATTGCCAAATACCATTCGAAACAATTAATACTAGCCTTTGGCTCTCTCATTAGATTAAAACAGTCACCATTGCCAAATACCATTCAAAACAATTAGTAATAGGCTTTGGCTCTCTCATTAGATTAAAACAGTCACCATTGCCAAATACCATTCAAAACAATTAGTACCAGGCTTTGGCTCTCTCAATAGATTAAAACAGTAACCACTGCCAAATACCATTCAAAACAATTAGTACTAGGCTTTGGCTCTCTCATTAGATTAAAACAGTAACCATTGCCAAATACCATTCGAAACAATTAGTAATAGGCTTTGGCTCTCTCATTAGATTAAAACAGTAACCATTGACAAATACCATTCGAAACAATTAGTACCAGGCTTTGGCTCTCTCATTAGATTAAAACAGTCACCATTGCCAAATACCATTCAAAACAATTAGTCCTAGGCTTTGGCTCTCTCATTAGATTAAAACAGTAACCATTGCCAAATACCATTCAAAACAATTAGTACTAGGCTTTGGCTCCCCCTAAACATGTATAGAAATTAATAAAACAAGTTGCCAAATACCTTTTGAAATGACTAATACTAGGTCTGTGGTGTTGTCGGAACTTGGAGAACAACAATGAACTCTGAGTCTCTCTCTCAGAAAATCTCTCAGAAAATCTCTCTCAGTAAATCTCTGTCAATCTCAGTGGCACCAAAACAGATGGACGAAGTCATTTGGAGAAATGCAGCTTCCTCATCACCCATCGGAACGGCCTCATGAAGGTGCTCGTCTCATCGTCATCTGACCTTTGAGGAATGAGGTTGTAGGTCTGGATGTCTTCCATAAGCCACAGGAGTGACGGATCGACGATCTTGGCAAATCCTTCAACTGCATCCATGTCCGGATATCCTTCTGAATCGAGGGGAAGACGACTAACCTCTACCCGGCGAGGAGGGACGTTTCTCGCAGACTCACGGGACAGGTTCTCTGGCGGGCAAACGTGGGCAGTGCTTCCGTTCTCCACTTCTGCGGACTCAGACGCCGATGCGCAGTTATCCGCGTCTGAGGAGTCGTCTTCCTCTGGTGCTGCGACGAAAGAGCACGGGCTAGCTGCTCCGCTGTCATCTGTGCCAGCTTCGCTCGATTCACCTCCTCCCGTAACGTAGCTGCAGTCATCGTCAGTGGCCACATCGCACGAATCACCATCAGCAGTTGTGTAGCTGCAGTAATCATCCTCAGCAACATCGCAGGAATCAGGGCTGTGGTCTTCATGTGTGGACACTTCGCAGGAATCTGCGGCAACTGTGGCAAAGTCGTAGGACTTGGCACCTGCGGCAACTGTGCTGCTGTCATCGTGTGGTGATATGTCGCACGGATCGGCATTTGTGAAGTCATCATATGGTGATATGTCGGTGGAATCGGCATTTGTGAAGTCATCATGTGGTGATATGTCGGTGGAATCGGCATTTGTGAAGTCATCATGTGGTGATATGTCGCAGGAGTGTGGCCTGTCATCTGTGTCATCATCGCTGGATGTGCCAGCAGCAGCAACAGCAGCAGCAGTCGAAACTGCAACCACAGCTGTCGGGCTGCTAACATCATCAACGTCCTCAACAGAATCTGACCGTCCTTCCTCGATTTGCGCGTCGCAGGATTTGGCATCTGCGCCAACTGTGGAAACCTCTGCAGCTTCTGGGCTGCTCCAGTCATCATGTGGAGAAACATCGCAGGAGTGTGGCCTGTCATCTGTGTCATCATCGCTGCATCTGTCAGCAGCAGCAGCAACAGCAGCAGCAGTCGAAACTGTAACAAAAGCTGTCGGGCTGCTAACATCGTCAACGTCCTCAACAGAATCTGACCGTCCTTCCTCGACTTGCGCGTCGCAGGAAGGGACATCTGAAACGTCGGCATCTGTGGCAACATCGCAGGAGTGTGGCCTGTCATCTGTGTCATCATCGCTGCATCTGTCAGCAGCAGCATCAACAGCAGCAGTCGAAACTGCAACCACAGCTGTCAGGCTGCTAACATCGTCAACGTCCTCAACAGAATCAGGCCAGCCTACCTCGACTCGCGCAGAGCAGCTGTCTCCTCGTCGGTAGTCCGCAGAAACGACGACGATTTCCTCCAGATCATCACAGCGGTCTTGCTCGATTGGCAGAGAGCAGCTGACTTCTCTTCGGAAGTCCGGTGGCACGTGGAAAACTTCCTGAAAAACGCCTGACCGCCATGTATCTAGCAGAGAGCAGCTGTCTCCTCTTCGGAGGTTCGCTGGTACGAGGACAACTTCCTGAAGAAGGTCCGACCGGCGTGCCTCGACTGGTAGATGGCGGCAGTCTTCTCTTCGGTAATTCTCTGGCATTACGACGGTTTCGGCTAACTCGAAGTCCTTTTCTTCGCCCGGAACCACGCAACGACAACAGAATCGCCGGAAAACACGACGGAGCATTGCAAGTGTGATAAATCCAACAGATAAATCCAAAAATCGCAGAGAAGATCGTTCGAAATTCGCAAATCACAGAGAAAAATCTCTAGAACGCCGTACTCAAAACGCTCTCCCAAATCTCGAATCAATCGCAAGAGACAATGACAGTGACGTCAGATACTTAAACATTTATGAGGTAAAGAAATGACGTCATTATATGAGCGCTCTCTTCAGCGAAATAATTTGCTCATTTTGATAATTTTAATACTCTAATTGTTCAGTGGCAATAATATTAACAACTGAAATAATAATAATAATAATAATAATAATAATAATAATAATAATAATAATAATAATAATAATAATAATAATAATAATAATAATAATAATAATAATAATAATACGATTTAGGTACCGCCGAGGCCGAAAGGGGGCTCTGTATATTTACCATTGGGCTACAGAGGATGAGGAAGAAGAAGATAAAGAAGGAGCAGAGGATGAGGGCAGATGTATATAGGTACCACTTGTACTTAATCAAAACTCTGGCATCATTTGACAAGATTTGACTGGGACTGCTTTAGGCCTAGAATTAAGGACGTAAGCTACTCTCTCTATGAAGAACTGCTCTCTTTCTGAGGCTGTGCTGGCGGCAATTTTGAGTCGATGTCCTTGTGAGGCGCAAAATAAACGCAGAACTGCCTCTTTGCCAGATTTTGAGTATTAAGGATGGATGGATGGACGGACGGACGGACGGACGGACGGACGGACGGACGGACGGACGGACGGACGGACGGACGGACGGACGGACGGACGGACGGACGGACGGACGGACGGACGGACGGACGGACGGACGGACGGACGGACGGACGGACGGACGGACGGACGGAGAGATAGATAGATAGACAGACAGACAGACAGACAGATAGATAGATAGATAAGTAAATGCAGTACAACAGCCACAGGTTGCAGTGTACAGTGCGCTGCTGAAAGCGGAATCGATCATCACTCCGCCAGTCTATTCTTATACTGGGATTAAACAGCAGAACTGGCAAGGCAAAATGTTGTACGAAGGCATAGAAGTCAATTGTTATTTTATCACATTTTAAGTTTTACATTTTCGTGACTTTTTTGTTATTTGGTTTTTGAGATCTATGGGTCAGTTTATTGCTTAAATTTGTTTTTTAAATAAAATTTGCATCAAAAGGAAGATGATTTATGAAAAGTTTAGACATTAAATTGACAATTTAAGGTAAAAATGCAGGATATTTCACTAGCTAAACAGTATTTGACACATTTCGTAATGTGGTGTATAGGCGAATAAGATTAATAAAAGTAAGATACCATCATAGCAGCCAATTTAGCTTCGTTGAAAAATTCAGTCGAGTACGAAGTCCTATCACTTATCTACGACACACTTAAATTCTCCGAACCCTGCTATCTTCGTGAGTTATTTGCAATCCAACCACTCCGCTCAATCCACTCATCTTCTGCCCTAACAATTCTCCGTCCGTCCATCACCTCATCACTCTTCCCTCTAATTTTTTCGTCGTGCGCCCACTGCCCTACCGCGTGAGCAGTAACATTTGAGACCTGATCTATGGTCCGTGTAAGAATGCATATCTTTTGGGCCTAAACTAAAAGTCCATAAATTTGCATTGTATAGAAAGAAAAGACGATCAGAACAAGTCAAACTTATATTAAGCTTATCTGTAGTTTGTATTTTCGATCGTCCATAGAGGACATTAAAGCAAAAACTTACTTTCGACCCTCCCTAAACTTCTCTGCATTTGTCAGCATTTGGCATTACCGCCCATCCTCTTTGCCGACGTCCGCACTCCAATGGAGCACTAGGGCATATAGACTGGGCTTCCCTGTTGATCTTGCAGGGCTAACTGAGCTATGTAGTGAGTTACTTTGATACTGCTGCATCCAGCAATTAGATTTAATCTAATTAGATCCAATTTGGTACGGACTGCTGTCTGACTGAAGTTGGTGTTTAGGGTACACAGTGTACAGAAATAACAATTTAGATTTGGAGACCCGCATTTGGGCATAGCTCCCTCCGCTTGTCTGCATTTGAGTGACCCCTTCTTCCGTCCTTTTCTTTTCGGACGTCCTTAATGGACGACCCTTAGTGAAATTGCCAACGATCGTTCACATGATCCAGGTTGATTTCTTCCAATGCACGTCAATTAGGCTAAAAAACCTGTATGATCAATTTCTGGAGCATCTTGAAAATCTAATCTAATGACTTCTATAATGCCGTTATAATAATGCACAAGGCATCGGTCGATGGTCGCTTCAAATGAGAAATCGTAATCAAAATCATAGTCCATTGGAGAAGTTAAGTCGAATTCCTAAAAGTCAGAAAAACCAGAAGTTAGGCTACAGTGGATAAGCGAGTTGAGAGATATGAGTCTTAGGTTTAGACCTCATGAATGACTTCAAAGAATTGTCATAGCCGGCCAGGATCGACACACAGACGAGCAGCATCGACACAAAACCCACCAGCATTGACACAAAACCCACCAGCATCCACAAACAGCCGGCCAACATCGACACAGAACCGACAAGCAGCAACTCACAACCGGCCAGCATCGACACATAGCCGGCCAGCATCGACTCACAACCGGCCAGCATCGACACACAGTCGGCCAGCATCAATACACAGCCGACCAGCATCGATACACAGCCGACCAGCATCGATACACAGTCGGCCAGCATCGATACACAGCCGGCCAGCATCAATACACAGCCGGCCAGCATCGATACACAGCCGACCAGCATCGATACACAGCCGACCAGCATCGACACAGCCGACCAACATCGACACGCCCGCAGCTTAGAGGGAAAATTGCACCTCATCCTTAAAATTTGGCAATCTCTCCATAGGTACAGCTGCCCCACCACTCTGGAATAAACTTCCTTCCGAACTGCGACAGTTTTCCGACCCATCATACAAACTCACCTATGCTCCACCACTTCTAATTTCTGCTTTGGCCTTTCACTCAAAACTGAAAACATTCCTCTTTCACAGATCATACCTATCCTGACTCCCCTTCTTCCTCTTATCCCTCTTTCCGCTTCAATCCCAAACATCACCCACCGTAGCTGCCATGCTGTCTCTCTGCCTGACTTTTGAATCTAGACCCTTTGCCTATCGATTTTGTTTTGACTGAGCGCCTGTGAATAAGTTGGTCCCCGTGACGAGACTTTCGTTGGGCGCTCTAGAAACCTCGGGATTACAATACGATTACGATTACCAACGTTCCTTATCACATAGGGCTTATTTCAAGTTTTTTATTTATTGGTTCCGCGTTTAACGTCAATTTGCGAAGGTAACTTTTCCATCGGCTAAACCCAACTCAAGGCCTATCTTTTCTTACCTTGCTTTTGCCTTGACCTGACCTTGTTTCGTGTCACCTGACATGACCTCATTTGCCCTCACTTGGTCTGACCTCAATTCGCAGTACCTGGCTTCATATCGCCTCGCCTGCTATTTTCATCTCATCTGGCCTCCTCGTCTAACCACACCTTACTTCAGCTGACTTTCTATTATCGGGCCCCATCTCACCTGAGTCATCATTGCGCGGCACGGAGGTCTATTCGGTAGCGCTCTGGGTCTGTTATCCAACGATTGCGGGTTCGAGGCTGCTGAGCACTCTGAAATTCAGGTTCAATTATAGGCCGACTGACCTCGCGCGCGCATTAAGTGTATTATATAAAAAAAACTTTATAGATGCAATCACTTGCAAAGCATAGCAACCGACATAACAAATGATCGTTTTTCTCGATTTCAACCCAAAGAAAATATTTTAAAATATTTAAAACCCAACGATTGAATTATGTTCTTGTTTTCAGAAACCAAACCCAAGATATCACTATTAAAATAAAAAGTTGCATTTATGCTCAGTAACAGCGTTTTATGTCAGGTCTAAGTCGCTATATAAATAGCCAGATACACACAAACACACAGGTCTTCTTTGCTTAGCCTGTATCAGCGAGATAGTACTAGGCCTGAGTAAGCATGTACAAGTGCATGTATCTGGCTATTTATATAGCGCCTTTTAAGAATCTCACAAAGGCGCTCTGGTGTCACAAAGTACATGCTGGTCATCTGTTAGGCCTCCGTGTCTTTCCAGAAATAGGCTGCGGAAAGTTCAAAGACATGGTGCTCCACTCTCAGAAGTAATGCCTAGATGTAGCAGACACTTATGTGAACAGTAGACGTTACTTGTCTGGTAATAAAGCACAGTCGCTGTTGCCAATGGTTAGTAGACTTCACTGTGAAATTTTGAGTCAATTATAAGAGAAACTTTTCTGGCACTTAGTGACAACGACTGTGCTTTGACACCAGCCACTTTATTTCTGCCATGGAAGTGCTCTAGCCACACTCAAGTATCCGCTTTTAACAGACATTACTTTTAAGAGTGTGAGGTTGAGGGATATTTTGGCTGAAGCGCAAGCACGACATCAACCAGAAAAGGTTTCTTCCATTCTTGAGGTTTAGCCACAGCAGATACTAAAGTTGACAGCGCTAGCTTGTCCACTTCTAAGTCTTAATAGCCTACGTGCACCAAACACAACGTCTACTGGGCCTCTACTCAAACCATACATTTCTTTATTTTTCTGTAGATTAGTCCGCCACTCAAGCCAGCTAGGGCTAAAGCGCTTGACCTAAGAAGAGTTCATTTATAAAGCGCTATTCTTCTTAATCGACTGTCTACTGAACTCTCAAAACCACTCACGAAAACGCGTAACACAACGAAAACTACAGGAAATGCCACAAACTCTCTCAAACTGCTATGCAAACATTCATCCAAGCGACATGCGATCATCTTCTTTAGAATTTCAGTCTTTCACCAAAACGAATCCAAATTTGGAGTTATGTAAAAGATCTTGGCGTACACAAGATATGACACTCAGTGCTTCCTAAAGTCCAGCGCCTTTTCCTTATAATGCCAACTGCATGGTGGTGCCGCAATCTTCGAAGTTGTGGACATTGAGGTCGTATTATTTAACAGGCCCAATAAAAGTGGCTGTTTCACTCGAGACGGAAGGAGTCACGTACTTTTCTTGCCATCCGCTAGGTGGCGCGGCTGTTTTGTATTGTTGACCACCATTCACGCGAGTTATGCAGCGAATATGTCGTAATCATAATCTCGAGATGTCTTTAGCGCTGAGAAAGCTAAACCAGGCGTTCAGTCAGTACAAATTCGGTAGGCAGGTAAAGTCAGGTTCGGTTCCAGGTCGAGATCCAAGGATCAGGCAGGTAGACATTCAGACGGCTACGGTGGATGGTGTTCAGAATTGGAACGGCGAAAGCGGTTAACTGAAGAGGAGGAATCAGGATAGGATTTGTTGAATTTGTCGAATATAGAGTGTCATATCTTAGTGTCACTCTAAAGATCTTCGGTTACGTCACGCTCTTTTTCTTTGTTCTCGATCTTCAGTTCCCGGCTTCCGTGGGTGTCGTGACAGTCTGGTTTTCCTCCTCTTCGACGAACTTCTTATGCTTGACCTGGAGCAAATGTTTGAAGTAGTCCTTGATCGGTTTGACGGTGTCTTTATCGCGAACCATGTCGGCTGCCTTCTCACCGATCATGACCTGTGTGGCGTAGGAGTTGCCGCTCATCGCCCCTGGAATGATCGAGGCATCTACCACGCGGAGGTTCTTTAGCCCACGAACTCTGCATCCAACAAAGCACACGCTCGTTACATATTATAGGCCTCTACCGGAGCGAATTAGGCCTCTATTGTATTGTATTTTATTGTATTTTATTTTATTGTATTTTATTGTATTGTACTTTATTTTATTATATTTATTGTATTATATTTTATTGTATTGTATTCGAGATGGATTGTCCAGTCGAAGTTTTGCAGATTGTCCTGGTAAGGTACGATACAGTAACAAGGTGAAGTATGAAGGTCAGGTAAAGTAAAGTAAGACTATATAATTTGAGGTAAGGTAAGATAACGTACTGTAAAGTAGCACAAGGTAACGTAAGATACAGTTATGTAATGTAAGATAAATAGAGATAACATAACTAGGGTAAGATAAAGTTAGGTAGGATAAACTGAGACAAGGTTAGGCGAGGTAAAGTAAGATAAGGCGAGGTAGCATAAGGTCAAGTAAGTTAAAGTTAGGAAAGATAACGTGCCGTAATTAAGATCGTATAGAGATATGGAAGATGAGAAAATGTCAGATGAAGGAAGGTAAAGCAATGTATATTAAAATAAGGTAAGGTAGACATTGACAAGTAAGGTAGAGTCTGACAACTTAGAAATGAAACAGGCGCAATATAATGCATGATTACAAATACAATTACTATTACACAGCTACGACCTGAGTAGCGGATCGACGACTGCGGCTGGGTCTCCTGAAGCGCCGATGCGACAGGTGCCAACGGGGGAATTGCCCGGCAGGGTGATGTGGCGAAGGTGGCAGTGGATGTACTGCTCCGTGTAGTTGCCGAGCTTCTCGCATTGCGGCAGGAGGCGATTCGTCAGGCGAAATTCCCACTCCTTCATCACCTTCGCGTTTACCAATCGACGCGCAAACTGAAAACCTGCCATACAGTTCAAACCAGATTTTGTTAACATAATGCAATGTAATGTAATGTTAGTTAATTAGTAATACGGACCATAAATGAAGCGTCTTTTAAGTACCTCGGACTGCTGGACGGTGAGACAACCGTGAGCCATCGGCGGCGTATCAAGTTAATCATCGTCGTTCCTCATCTCGATGCTACGTGCTTCAAGAACTCTGAACATGCAGTCGTCTTTCAACTCCAGTCGGTAGGGCTTGCATATATGCGTGAGCTTGCCATTGGTGACTCTTCTAGTTGTCTGAACAATGTTTGCTAATGGATGAGTGTTCTGTAGACATTTAACATCGTTAAATTGCAGGGGGCGCCTCTCATCAGTTTTCTTGAAGCGGCACTATAAGAGCTTACATATTTCTGATTACAATTACAATTACCTCACAAAAGCTTTGTAAATGTAATTTAATGTTATGCTTTCTAATCCAATACATTTCAGACCAATCTAAACTAATCTAATCTCATGATTTCTATAGTGCTGTTATCCTGCTCAACCAGTCACCAATCAACGATCGCTTCAAGTGAAACCATAGGCGCTGCCAAGGAAACCAGACTTGACCTATTTATGTCGTCATGGACATCAGACGTGATCGTGATCTGTTTATGCTGTCATAGAAATTTGATATGAACTGCTGTCATAGAAACCAGACGTGACCTACTGACCTTCGGCAAGTATCTTGACGTCGACGTCTTCCGAGAGGTATCTGGGATCGATAAGTGGTTCGTCGTCTGGATCCGATGACTTCAGTCGGATCGTTCCTCTGCTCTTCGGATGCAGAAGGACCGGGAAGATGGAGAATCCGTCATGCGTCAATGGATTTGCGTGGATCGCGTCCCACACCTAACGATAGTCGAACTTCACTTAAAAATTCATCGCCATTAATCTCTAAAGAAACATTGCAGTTCAGCTGAAGGCTCATCTTTTAAAATATGCCATGCTTCATCACGTTTGAGAGATTCCCAAAAGGCGCTGTATAGGCCTAATAATTCAGCAATTTGAAGCCATGTGTGCAGCGCCTTGCGAAAGTTCTTGACGGGAGCTAAATTAAGTGTTTTGATGCATACATACATAAGTACGTAGTTGCCTACTTATAATATTAATAATAATTATTATTATTATTTTATTATTATTATTTTTTATTACTTTAATTATTATTATTATTATTATTATTATTATTATTATTATTATAAGGCGATTTATAGATCGTCGTAGTACGGCCGAGGCCGAAAAATGGCGATGCACATGCTGACTTCAGAACATATACACATACAAGCGCATACATGGATACACACATACTTATATACATGCATACATTCATATATACATACATATTAGCGCGGGAGGAAAAGGAGGACTGTGATGATGACTATGACTATGACGATTACTATGACGATGACTATGATTAAGATTATAACGATGACTACGACCAAGAAGACGACTGTGACAAATGACGTTGACGACGACGACGATGATGATGGTGAAGAGAAGGACTGGAAATGAAGGTGGAGTAGGAAGAGAGAGCTGCCTACCTCGTCCTTGACGTTGATCTGGCGGGCGACGTAGGCTTCCGGGTTGGAGGCGATGTGTAGGGCGAGCAAAGGGTACTTGATGTGGGGCGGCTGATGACGCAACCGGATGTTAGCAATCGACTCACGAAACCTCGGACTCGCTTTCATTCCTTTCAACGACGAAAATGATGACAACAACAGTTGCACGATGAATAGCATAACATGACAACATAATATATCAACATGACATGATATGGCATGACGTGACATGATATGACATAACAAAACAGCGTGTTTAGTACGCGTTTTAAGTGGTTCAGGAGACATTTAATCTGTGACAGGGTAAGGCAAGGTGCTAGCTGTTTGTAATATCTGTCTGTCTGAGTGTCTGTCTGTCTGCCTATCTGTCTATCTATTTATCCATCTATCCATCTATTCATCTATCCATCCATCTATCTATCTATCCATCTATCCATCTATCTATCTATCTATCTATCTATGTATCTATCTATCCAGCTGTCTGCACTTCCATTTATCCATCCATTCACCCAATCCATTCATTCCTTTCCCTTCAATATCTGCTTAAGATAGGGTGATTCCTCACCTGTTCCAAAGAGACTGTAAGCCCACGATGATCCAAAGTTCTCAGATCTTGCAGCTGTAAAGGCCACCCCTGGGTAAGGGGTATAGAATTCGATACCATCCCCAATCACATGATCTTGAAGGTTGTCCCCCACCGGAAGATCCGCCACCAGAGGTATCTAACAAAAGGAACACGAAACATCATTGATATACAGTAATCTAATTTTATTCTATTCAATTTGTCTTCTCTTCTCTTCTATTCTAACATAGTAAACTGTAGTTTAGTTTAGTCTAGTCCAGTCTCGACCAGTTTAGTCTATATCTAATCGATGATTGCTTCAAGGGTCAGCTGGAGAGGACTAGGGTTGTTGTAAATCATCGTAATGTATAAAAGATTTGAAAGACGAAAACTGTGAAAAGTTTGTAAATTAACGTAATGTATAAAAGATTTGAAAGACGAAAACTGTGAAAAGTATCTAAGAAGGAAGAGAGGAATTCTAAAGTGAAAACCGACTTGCGTAAGTTTTAGAAGTATTTTTCAATATACATAATTATTTTGTCTGTCTGTCTTCTTTTTTATTCTACCTTCCTTCTTCCGTCCTTCCATCCTTCTTTCTTTAGTTCTTTCGGTCATTGGTTTCTTATTTTTTTCTTCCCTCTCGCTTTCATCACCCACCCACCCATCCATTCACCACCCACCAAACCCATCCATTCATCCATTAATAATATTCATCCATGGATCCATCAATCCTTCCATCATTCATTCCTTCCTTTCTTCATTCTTTCCTTCCTTCCTCCTTCCTCCTTTCCTTCCTGCATTCATTCATTCATTCGTTCATTCTCTCTGAAACAGTCTTCCATTAGGATTACACATATGTAGAGACGAACTGTTGCTTTTGACTGTTCAGCAAATATTTTCTGAATACCTTTAAGCGCACTTGTTTGGATCATTTAGGTGGTGGACGATATCATTACACAAAAAATTATGTGTATACATTCATTCATTCATTCTCTTTGTCTTTCCATCTTTCGATCTACCTTTCTTTCTTTTTTTGTCTGTCTCACTCTCACTCCGTCACTTCTCTCGCTATCGTCTGTAGTTTCTCCCTGCCCACAATTCGAGCGACCGTCTGCTTGTTAGTCAGTCTGTCTGTCTCTTCATCCGTCTGTCTGAGTCCGTCTGTTCGATCTGTTGGTACATGGAGTGCTTATTGTGTCGTACCTTGAGGTCCTGAAGATGTTTCCTGGGTCCGACGCCGGACAGCAGGAGAAGTTTCGTCGTTCCCACGGTCCCAGCAGACAGAATGATCTCTTGGTTGGCATGAACTATCTTCTCTTGACCTTCGTACTTGAACGCCACTCCCACGGCCACCTTGCCCTCGAAGATAATCTACACCAGAACACAGTGCCTCAAGTCAATGCGTGCTCGAAATTCCGACATAACTATTGAAACGTCATTTATACCTTCGAAATGGAGTAATAAAGAGAATAGGTAACACCTTATGGTAACTCAACTGATGGTAACTCACTTGATAGTTGCCAACATATATACATAAATACATACATACATACATACACACATACATACATACATACATTCATACATACATACATGTATGTGTGTATTCATGCATGCATTTTTACATGTATGTATGCATGTATGCATGTATGCATATATGTATGCATGTATGTATGCATGTATATATGTATGTATGTGTGTATGTATGTATGGATGTATGTATGTATGTATTTATGTATGTATGCATGTATGTATGCTTGCATTTTTGCATGTGTGTATGCATATATGGGTGTATGCATGTATGTATGTATCCATGCATGTATTTTTTGAATGTATGTATGTACATGCACGTATGTATGTATGCATGCATGTATGTACGTACGTATGTAAATATGTGAGTCTGGATATTTATGTAGAGCCTGTGAAAAACCTCACAAAGGATGGTAACTCAGCTGATAGTAATTCACCTCGTGGTAACTCACTCGTATGACTAAAACAGTCAAACGAAACTCGAAGGCCTCTAAAGTAGCGTGGCGCCTCTGCCATGCTCCCAACTTAATGACCATCCACTGATGTTTCATCGATTTAGTGATTAATTAATTGATTGACTATTCAATCAACTGATTAACTTATTTTCCTTGATTCATTTGATGGCCTGATGCTTAACCTTGTGAGCAGTTGCATGCGTCAGAATGTGTAGGTTCTTGGCGTCCCTGCGTCGACGGAGGAAAGCCTTGTACGTCGTCCAACGTACTCCGCCGCGAATTGTAGCTTGAGTTGGCGCCCATCCTAGAAAACATTATTATTCTCATAATCATCATGATCGTCGTCTTCATCTTTTTCTATGTATGTATATGAGCCTTTTTATATATAGCGTCTTTAAAAGATCTTTCGAAAGTGCTCTGAACATGGCTACGTCTGTTGGATCTAAACAAACGCGCCTTAGAATCAGAAGAGAATGCAATTTGAGCTGAGTTAGATAAAACAAAGCGTTTGTCCACAGGTCTGTATAGAAACTACTTTGAACCACACATAGGTAACACATGTGCTTATACGGCTCTATGGAGACTCCTCAAAAGGCTCCTGAGATCAAAGATCACTCGGGTGAGGCGTAAACACGAACCCCGCAATTCAGCGACAGAACGCCATCTTTATCTCCCAACTTACCTTGGTCAACGGCTCAGGCAGCCCAAAGATGTCGTTAAATACTGCATACAACAACAACTACTACTACTACCACTACTACCACTACTACTACTACTACTACTACCATCCTAGTACTAACACAGCTCGAATTCGTTTAACTTCGCTAGAATCTCGAGCTAGGACGGTCCTTACACGGAAACCTTACGTGGAGTGGCGCCCATTCAAATGGGCAGCTATGATGAAGAAAGTCACCCGATTAATTTATTGACAAATTAACAGGGTTGAGGCCATACGGTTGCTACATAAAACCGTGTACATTTACGTTTACATATCTCCCAGCGCCGCATTAATAAAACCAGGCAGTTTTGTTGATGCTGATGCTCGTCCTAATCAGCAGCATCAGCATCTGAGAAAAAACGAGCACAGGTGAACATACCGAACTGGTTGTGTCCGTTGAGGTCTCGTTTCTTGAGTCCGATTTCCTTGAAGCAGAGATCCATGATCTTGTTGACGGTCGATGGACCAACATCAGCAACTGGCATCCGACCTCCGAATCCGTGGAACACTGAATCATAAATGGCCCTAAGTGGCCCAATCGAAGCTTTGCTCTGATTGTATAATACTGTATTACTGTCTCAATTGTAATTACTGTGTTCCGCTGGCAAGGTAGCCTTTCGACCTTTCACCATTTTGAGTTGTGGTCTTTTGTCGTATTTTATATTATTGTCTTGTTATCTTTTTGTCTCTTGTCTCGTTACCTCATTGTATTGTTACACAATTGGTTTATTTTCTTAATGTCTTATTTTGGCATGCTGTATTTCAGCATTGTTGTACGTATGTACGCCTGTAAGCAAGTAAGTATGTAGGTATATGTATATATATATATATATGCGCTTATATATGTGCGCTTAGACACTTAAAATAACGCCTTTTAATTACCTCTCAAAGAGGATACACTCGCTAATCTAATTGGTGTTAAAGTCATTAAGATAAAAAAGTTCATCAGTAAGTTAACGGTGCTCAGATGATCCCATTCCAGTACCGTACCGATTCTTGTACGGGAAAGAATGAAAGAAAAAAGGACGGCATGTTGAAAGGAAGCGAGACGGAAGAAAGAAAGAATGAATGAAGAAAATAATGACAGAAGGAAAGAAGGAAGAAAAGATGAAAATAGACAACAGAAAAACGGTGGAAGGTTTAATAGTTTATCTAACCGGTCCGGATGAATTCTCCGTTTCTCTGGTCTTCGGATTTGATGAAATAAGGCAAGACATCTTTGTAGCCCCAGCCCTGTGCTCCGTTGCTCACCCACCCGTCGTAGTCATTGCGATTGCCTCTCATGTACTGCATGTAATTGAGGTTGCTCGTGCCTCCGAGGCCCCGGCCGGCCGCCCAGAGGCTTACCTGTGCAGGTAGGCTTCGATTTATTCGATTTATTCGATTTATTGTTCAGTGATTGTAACGTATGTAATGTAATGGACTAGAATGGAATTTTGCGTTGTGGAGTGTAATGCAATGAAATGGATCGGAATGGAACGAAATGGAATAAGTAATTTATGTAGCGCCTCGTAAAGATATATGCTCAAACACAATCCAACGTTGGCGAAGCAGAAATGTCTTAGTTTAGTGTAAATTAGATTGTTAGTTTAATAGATTCAGGTTTAATTCTTACACAAACATTACATTACTTGTAAACTAAAGATTCGTCTGTTTCAATTTGCTTACCCACTGTAGCATGACTTTTTGTTTTTTTTTGACCAATTAGATTTCGATTTGGCTTCTTAAACGGATTACCATTATCACTACCGTTTCACTTGAAGCCACCATCGATTGATGTCTTGTGCATTACGATAAACGACGCTACAAAAGTCATTAGATTAGGTCAGATCAGGTAAGATAAGATCAGCTAAGATAAGATCAGGTAAGATGAAGTCATTAGATAAGATCAGATCAGGTAAGATAATATCAGGTAAGATAAGATCAGATAAGATAAGATCAGGTAAGATAAAGTCATTAGCTAAGATAAGATCAGGTAAGATAAGATCAAGTAAGATAAGATCAGGTAAGATAAGATCAGGTAAGACAAGATCAGGTAAGATAAAGTCATTAGATGAGATAAGATCAGGTAAGATAAAGTCATTAGATAAGATCAGATGAGATAATTATGGATCGCCATGATTTATATAGTGCCTCACTCCATCTATGTGTCCTTTGCAGGCGTCTTTCTGTGGTACGGTTCGGTACTTCCAGTCGAACTCCGTACCACGAACGCTGTCTGCGAAGATAGGTGTATTGACGTTGGGTTCGTTCGACGGGTCTCCACCAGCTTCCAAGAGAAGGATGGTCTTATTCTGCTCCTCGGCCAACCGACTGGCAAACACCGCCCCAGATGTACCAGCTCCCACTGGAAAAACCGCCAGGTAGCAGAAGTAAATCTCAAGGTAGTATAAGGTACGTTAACTTAAGATAAGTTAAGGTAGGTAGGTTAAGGTAAGATATGATAAGTAAGACAAGATAAATAATTAGGTATGATTTATTCCTCGCTAAATTAAACGAAAAAATAAAACAACAAAGAAAAAATTATTGGAATTCGAATATCAAGCCCTGCAAAATGCACTTATTTTTCCAGATAAGTTAATATAAGATAAAATAAAGTGAGATAAGGTAAGTTAAGTTAAAGTAAGGTAAGACAAGGTAAGGTCAGGTAAGGCGTAATGGGGCGTTTTGACGTGAGGCATATGGTAAAATGAGGTGGTGGTGAGGTGAGGTAAGACAATATAAGGTGAGGTGAAATGTGGTGAGGCGAAGGGAGGTATGGTAAGAAAAGAAAAGGTAAGCATTCGCTAGGTTCATTAGGCACTATATAAAAGTCGAGGTATAGGTGCAACGGTACAATACTATTAGCATACAAGCAGCGGTACAACTGCGTATATTAACAACAAGATTCGTCCATTTCGGATATAGATATACAAATAACTTAAACAAAACAGACACTGTATATACATATACTGTACATTATGTATTGCAATATATGTCAGGCACTGCCTGTTTCGGCTGCATTTCACTCGCAGCAACAGTGGCAACAGCCATACAGGGCTGCTGATGTAAACACAGCGCAGAGGATGCCTACCGATGATGTAGTCATATTTGTCCTTGAGTTCCTTGTGCGTGAAGACTTCCGTGAACATTTCCTCGACTCCTAGCATCTGCCAGGCTGTCATGAAACCAATCAGACCCAACAACCAACACAACTGAGCCACGCTAGACGGTTCCTGCGCCAGAACATCCATGTATACATATACTGTGCAAACTTATTTAAAATAAGTAACAGCATTATAAACAAATTTATGAACTAAGGAATGAACCTATTAAAGAAATGAACTTATGATTGAATGATTGAAAGAGCGAATGAACAAATTAAAGAATTAATTAACTTATGAATTCATTCTCAACGAATTCAAGAATGAAAGAACAATTGAACGAATGAATGCAAGGTTTAATAAACAAATGAACGAATGAATGAACGAATTGAATGATCCAAACCTTTCCTTCCATTGTGAACGTTAGTAGGCGATTCGAAAACAGTGATAGCCCAGTTCCAGGTGGCGTGGTCGAATGTGGGGGTTCTAATTGTTCTCGGCTACAATCGACTTGTTGAACCTGGAGAACGACGGATTGAAGCAGCTGCAGAGGATGGAGAGCATAAACACATCAGACCCCGCGGCTATCAACGGAACAGCGGTTCCTCTCAGTTCTCGGTTTCTATCTTTATCTTGACATAATTTTTATCTGAAAAATCGTAAATAAAAAGTCAGAAAGGTAAAAGCATAGATATGTGATATATCGCGCAGTATACGTATCCAGACTCTTAAAATGGAGCCTCTTAAGTGCCTAGCAAAGCGCTGCCTACGCTAGACTAAGCGGTTTCAAAGTTCATTAAGAACAGAAAGTTCATCTACAAGAAAACAATGCTCAGATTAGGCCTAATGGAAAAGTCACCATTGGCGGAATCTCGCACACACGTCGAGCCCAGCCAACGAGGCAAAATATACTAAAAATAGAAATAATAATAACAATCAAAACGTATTATACCCTTCTCTTCGTATTTCATGCTTCCGTTTATATGTAGTCACGAGAAATAAATCATAAATGGTTTTCCTCAGGAGTTATCATCCATACGCAAGGTATCTTGAACTCCGATTTAAGTCTGCGTACCAGCGACCCAGTAACAAGTACCCTTTGACTCAAACAAGTACGCCGTACCTGAAGCCTACTTAATATGGCAGACTACTTTTGCTATCCTGCCTGCTTGGTCAATCAGGTCAATGTAGATGACGTCAACAAAGTGTCGGTAAAGCTCTAGGCATTTACTAGGATATTATTATGATTAAAGAAGCGCTATAGAATTTATTAGCTCTGAGTTTTACATGGGCTAAGATTTCACTTTGAAGCGTCCATCGATTGACATCTAGCGGGACTATAGAAATCCCCGAACATTTTAGGGTCACAGAGTTAGCATTGTTAACTTTTGATAGTTGAAAATTGGGAAGATAAAAATACTCACAAAACAACCGAGAAACTAAAAGGGGTCATAACAAACTTAACTGCCCCCCTCCTGTAAACTCCCGGATCCGCCGTTGGCCAAATCTCAGTGTAGAACCCCAGAATGGTGTTCCAGTCTAGAGGGCGCTATAGTGCCGTGGTGTAGGCCTCTAGTCTCGACGATAATAACGTCAGGCTTAAGCCGGGCTATCACATAATTGCAGGCTACTTAAAGCCATCCAATTTCCTTGTTTCAGAAACCACTCATCTTGAGTTTCAAAGCCATTTAGATGCAGCTGACTCTAAACGCGTTGGATGGCACATATATACACAATATACACACATATACATAAATACACGTACGAGTGTATTTGTGTATTTATCTTTCTATGTTATTATGCATGTATGTGTATGTTTGTGTGAAAATATCCTAACACTCTAACATCCAAGTATATGTGTGAGTGTGCGTGTGAGTGTTCAAAATCTCTGCGCATACATAGAAAAATGTGCTAAATATATGTAGCTGCTGAAGAATATATATAAAAGCTGCACTACGTGATCTATAGGCTGTAGGCCAGTAGTCAATTGCCTACCGAGAGTCTTACATTCAAATTAGATTTGATTGCATGGTTGTTGAAATATCAGCTGCTGACGTAGGCGTTAAAGGCCTTGGAAATGCGTTTCCAAGTGGATAGTTTATTTCCATCGGATCTCCATCGCTCTTTTCCAGGCGCCACCATCATCAGCGGCAGCAGTAGCGGGCGGTTGGAAAGCAGCGAGTATACAGTGCAGTTCTTCTGGCAGGCAGCACGCGCCCTTGCATGTGCATCACCCCTTCTCCAATCATTCCTGGTTGCAGAGTATACAGTGGGGGAAACTTGGTACATGTGTACGTATGTAAGTATGCATGCATGACTGTACGCGTGTATGTATGGTATGTATGTATGAGTGCGTGTATGTTATACTTATTCAAACACGATGCTCCTCTGGAACTGATTTTATGTAGCGTCAGTGCTTAAGCTTAATGCATATGTAAATATACAGTTGATGTGTATTTGTGTGTGTGTGTGTGTGTGTGTACGTGAGTGTGTATGTGTGTGCATGCAGCTAAGGTCGAAGGTAGGACCTAGCTATGCCATGGAAGGAATCCGACAGCTGCTGTCTGTTGCCGAAACTCCAAGAATGATGCTGAGATGCTCGTCGCAGAAGGCCACAGAACCAACACTTGTCTTTTTCTTTCTTTGTCTCTGTCAATCGGTTCGTATGTATGTATGTATGTTTGCTTGTTTGTACGTGTCTGTCTGTCCAGTTGACTGTTTGTCTGTCAGTCTGTCTGTCTCTTACCTGTATGCAAAACTGTCCGTATGTCTTTGATTCTGTGTATCTGTCTGTCGGTCTTTCCACTGCTTCATAAGCCTATAGGCCATATTTGTTTATGTTAGGCTGTTTCTTTGGATCCTATTTTCCTTTTTCATATTCTATCTTCCTTTCGTCTTTTACGACGTATGTGTTGATAAAAGTTTTAAAAATTCCCACAGAATGAGGGACTTAAGCATGGATGTCCACCAAGTATTGAGAGATCATGTCTTTGTGCTGAATATGGACTGAGGCGTATGAGGTAACATAATGTAATTCAAATCTCCGAAGTTTATCAGCGCCACCCAAACTCTGCGTCAGGGAGACTCGCTTGGTTGGTGAAGGATCTCACCCGACAAATTCATTGCAAAAAGCATGGTATAGGCCATACGGTCACTATAAAAAACCGTGTATATTTACAAATGCATTTAGCTTAAGCACTGACGCTATATAAATCAGTTCCGCAGGAGCATCGTGTTTGAATAAGAATCATAAGTTTTCCTTTAGCTGACTGAGTCAGCTTGAGTCAACTCAATGGTACCTCATTCGTTCGCAGACTATCTGGCTCCATGCGTGTAGTGATAGCTGTGCAGAGTGAGCAGCCGTGTTGGTTCTGTAGAGACTGGCCATATGGATGGTAGCGCCGCGTACAGTTTGAGCTCGGATTTCTTGTGGTGGTGTTGTAAGCCCAAAGATGCATCATTGGTCGTCAGTGTATAATATAC